>OY992887.1:42086714-42369416 GCA_963921405.1 Cepaea hortensis | reverse complement strand
ATTCCAAGTTCCTACTTTCAATAATGATATTATTTTGCACCCAGTCGCCTGATGACAGTCTGGAATCACCTGGTGCACATGACTACCCCTACCGGGCGAGGCTGCTCCTATGGAGCACCCATTTACGCTGTTTCTCTGATTATCGATAAGACTGCAGTACATAATATTCTTCGTATCTGTAAAGAAGGTAGTATGCCATTGCTTTCCTTCCTAGCAGTGACCATACTGGTCGATGACCGTAGCCAATGTCTCCCAAAAAAGAGATCCTCTGCCTACCGCCGTGAAACTGGAGACCATAACCTACAACTATCTGTCGGCTGCTTCTCAACTTCATCCACCACCTGCACCCATGGCTTCACGTATCCCTGATCGGGGGGCTAAACGGGTACTCCACCTTGCCCAAGGGTGTGACATAGACTAGTGGAGGGAAGGAAACACCCATCAAGGCATTACTATCATGCTATTATATTTAAAATATTCTCTAAGCAAACGTAATTGCACCAGCATTTGGGAGAGAGAGAGAGAGAGAGAGAGAGAGAGAGAGAAGAGAGAGAGAGAGAGAGAGAGAGAGAGAGAGAGAGAGAGAGAACTACTTGTTCAAACAATGCAATTTACAAACATAAATGACATTTCTTCTAAACATATTTATCAACATAAACCCCATAGACTTCCAAGGTCTTTCGCCGTTAATGTAAGTAAATTGTCTCTAAATTGTGAGTGGCCTTAAGAGGCCAGTAAAAAAATGTTGTTCCCCCACAGAGGGGAACCATCTCATAATATTGGCTTAACCTTATCATTAAAAGTACAGTTTTGAGAATTAAACATAAACATAAAATTGAAAAAGTTGGTCATAAAATGTAAGTAAACAAAGATTAAACAAATGTTGTATAAACATTTTAATAGCTTTCTTCTCGCCATTGCAAATATTTGACTGCTGTACTGATTGTTTTATTTCTCAAAGAAAAATAAAAGATTTTAATGTTAGTTATTGGTATTATACTTAGGTATACAATTTTCATTTTCAAATTCTAGTAATTTCCCTTGTATCAATATTAGATGTTTATGTCCCCCTACCATGCGCTGACTGCTAATGCAACCATAGATTAATCTTAGGCAATTTACATATAAGGTAGACCAAGAAGACGGTGGAGAGATAATATATATATACAGACCTACAAGCACTTGGAATCAGCGACTGGCAAGAGAAGGTCAAACAGAAAGACGAATGGAGACGGATTGTATCTGCAGCAAAGAACCTCAATGGCTCGGAACGCTGAAGAAGAAGAAGAAGAATTTACATATAAACTTAAAGAAAGTCAAATATACAAATAGAAACGCAAAATTTGATCTACAGGCACTGAAGAGTGAGGAGATAAAAGATAAATTTAACGTAGAGGTAAAGAACATATTCGATGCATTGTCCGATATGAAAATATTCTTTCAAGACGTCAGTGACCAATTGGAAATATAAAAGAAATCAGCCAAGAAACTGCACTAACAACAACGATAATCCCAAAAATAAAGATAATAGGACGCAAGAAATGGATGATGGAAGACATCTTAAAACTCATGGAAATAAGAAGAAATAACAAAAATAACAAGGAAATATACGAAGAGATTCACAGGAAAATTATAAGCTATGCAAAGAGGCAAAAGAAACATGGCTTGAGGAAAATTGCAAGGAAATTGAAAACCAACACAACACCCAGAATACCAAATTAATGCACACAAGAATTAATGACATCACTAACAAAAGAACACACACATCAGCAGGTTGCCTAAAAACCAAAGATGGCAAAATCATAATAGAGAAAGATCAGATTTTACATGCGTGGTCAGATAATGTTAAAGACCTTTATGATGATACAAGAGAAGAACAATATGATCATCAGAATAATAATGAAGGACCATCAGTTTTGTTTGTCGGGGTGTTTTTCTTTTAGATATCTAACAATTCTGCAGAGCCGTCTCCCTGGCGAAGGTATTTAACGATTTTATCCGTAATCCCGTATATCCACGTGTGGGGAAACAACTGCGCGAGATTCGGCAGGGAATCGGGTTGCGTTGGTTACTTACAGGGGTATCTGAGATTGTCGCTCAGTAAGCAATGCAAAATACTCTGCGTAATCTTGCAAAGACATCAACAACAGCGGTAAAATGCTGTTGTTGACAACGGTGTAAATAGGATATGCGAAAAAAAAAAAATTCCGCTGAATACTTGAACATACGTCTAGTGATCAATCAAGGCATTACTATCATGTTATTATGATATTTGAAATATTCTCTAAGCAAATGTAATTGCACCAGCATTTAGCTGAAAGAGAGAGAGAGACACAGAGAGAGAGAGAGAGAGAGAGAGAGAGAGAGAGAGAGAGAGGAGAGAGAGAGAGAGAGAGAGTGAATGGGGGGGGGGAGGAAAGAACTATTTGTAATATTTGTCAACATAAGCCCCATAAGCTTGCACGGCCTTTCGCCAGTGCGAAAATAAGTGCACGCAGGCCCTGATTGTGCCAGACCAGGTTTTGTCCTATTCATTTCGGCTGTTAATCGTCATCTCTCTCATTCCTATCACCTAGGCCAGGGGTGGGCAAACTACGGCCCGCGGGCGACATGCGGCCCGCCACCTGGTTTTATGCGGCCCGCGAGGGCATTTAGGAATATAATTTTTACTTTTTTTTGTAAGTTATTTTGTTGAATTTTAAAGAATTTCATGTACCGTTATGATTGTTTCAACATGTTTGATAAGATTTCTTTCTAATTATCAATTTTTGTAAACAGTCCTTCTTCTTCTTCTTCTTCTTCTTCTTCTTCTTCTTCTTCTCTTCTCTTCTTCTTCTTCTTCTTCTTCTTCTTCTTCTTCTTCTTCTTCTTCTTCTTCTTCTTCTTCTTCTTCTTCTTCTCTTCTTCTTCTTCTTCTTCTTCTTCTTCTTCTTCTTCTTCTTCTCTTCTTCTCTCTCTCCTTCTTCTTCTTCTTCTTCTTCTTCTTCTTCTTCTTCTTCTTCTTCTTCTTCTTCTTCTTCTTCTTCTTCTTCTTCTTCTTCTTCTTCTTCTTCTTCTTCTTCTTCTTCTTCTTCTTCTTCTCTTCTTCTTCTTCTTCTTCTTCTTCTTCTTCTTCTTCTTCTTCTTCTTCTTCTTCTTCTTCTTCTTCTTCTTCTTCTTCTTCTTCTTCTTTCTTCCGTTCGCCTTGAATACTATATATGCAATATTGCCTCTTGTGTGAATTTAACTGTCTTTTTTAGTTCACTCCGCAGCTCATAGAGTTTATCTTCCACTGCCGTCTCTCTTGGCCAGAAGGTTATCCTAGACATGTTGTAATTTGGGCAGTCTTTGAGTATGTGCTCTGCTGTCTGCGACCATAATCCACACGTGCACATGGCTGATTCACCAATCTTGAATCTTGTATACATGTGGTTGCGCAATCTATTGTGACTAGTTCTGAGGAGCAGAATAATGACTTGTTCTGGTCTGTCCATAGCGTGGTAGTCGTCTTGAGCTGGTTTTGGTGGCTTTCTGACTGATTTGATCATTCTTTTCTTTTGGTGGTAACGGGCACATCAGGTTGTTCTTCTTTTGCTCCTTCCTTAGCCAATCGATCAGTTCTGTCGTTTCGGGTACTCCACAGTGGGATGGTATCCACTGTATGGTGACCTTATGCTGGCTGCTAAGTTCAGAAAGTAGTGTCCTTAATACTGGCAATTTCCAAGACATCATTTCGTTTTCGTTGAGGTGAGTTTCTTGCATTCCAGTGCATTAGTTTTAGTCTTTGTTTGGTATGGCCAGACGCTCTATTCTCAGCTCCCCTGGCTCCACAGGACATCTGAGAAGGACCTCCAGTAGTTGTGGTTGGACTCTTTCGAGGCATATGGCCTGGAACTGCACCTGCCTGGGGGTCCAAAGTAGGGCGAGCACCGTAACATTCAGCCGTAGTCGACATATTTCATTGCGCAAGATTGGTGTGGTGCGCCTTCTCGCTTGTTGCCTCTTTATTCAGCACCTTTCCTTTGCTGGAGCAGACTGTGGTCTTTCTCGAGTTTAGGTGTGTAGGCACGCACACACATGTCTGCGCATGCACGTACGAGCATACACATCTAAAGCGTTCTGTATATTTCTCGGCGCCAGTGTCTTGTCGCTGCCCATTCTCTGTTAGTTAAAACAGTTCCGCCACGAGAAGGCCAGAAGTTGGACTTCTGCTGCAAAGGTGATGAATGCATGAGCCGTTAGGGTATTTATGCAGGGTTCGGCGCTCACCCCAACCCGTCCCTGTCTACATACAGCAACATTTGGAACCATGTTATGCTAAATACGAATTTATCGATTTTTATATAGAGAAATATTTATCGACATGAAAAATTTAATAAGGATGATTTTATGAAAAACATATATTTCTCCGGTGAATAAAATGATTTATTTTGCAAGAAAATATTAAATTTAAATGTCTTTTGCTGTTTTAAATTATTTCCACATTTACAATGTTCAAATTAATTTATTTGTTGTTGTAGTCTTGATATATTTCTGAAATTTATTCTGAGTTTACTACTTGTTTTCCGAATATATTATTTTCACACACAGCCGGAAGTAGGTTTGTTTCATTTCCGTCTTAAAGTTTTGTACAGTTCTAACTGTTCGAATTTTATTTAAAAAATGAGTGTCAATAACAAATGTAAGATTGAAGATGAATGCCGTGTTTTTAATTATGAATGGACAACTAAGTACTGTTTTATAAAAGTTGATAGCAAATCAGTTTGCTTGATGTGTCGTGAGTCAGTGGCTGTTTTCAAGGAGTAAAATTTAAAAAGACATTATCAAACAAAATATTCCGATTTGGGATACAATTTAACAACCGAAGGGAGAGAAAGGAAATGCCCTGAGTTGGTGAAAAATTTTGGAGAAACAGCAAACTGTTTTCACTAAACAGTCTTGAATTCAAGATGCTGCAATTGAAGCTATTATTGTGCTGTCACACAGAATTGTAAAACAGAACAAGCCATTTTCTGATGGTGAGTTCATCAAGGAATGTTTGCTAGATGCAGCAAACATTATGTGTCCAGAACACACACAAACACACACACACACAAACAGATCTGACAACATTACTTTATCCAGGAGAACTGTGGTCAGACGTGTTTGATAAGATAAGTGACAATGTTATGCATAAACATCAAGATGCAAGTAAACAATTTTTGTGGTAGTCTCTTTCATTGGATGAGAGTACCGATTTACATGATACTGCCCAATTATTGATATTTATACGTGGAATAAACACTTATTTCAAACTCACTGAAGAGTTATTGAGTGTTGAGTCACTCAAAGACACAACCACAGGCCATGATATATTCAATGCTTTTACTAACTGTATTGAAAGAACTGGGTTAGTTCGGAGCAATATGGCAAGTATTACAACTGACGGAGCTCGTGCTTTGACTGGAAAAAAATGTAGGTCTGGTAAAGTTGATAAGTGATAAGATTAAATCAGAATATCCAGACCATACATTATTACCACTTCACTGTGTGATTCATCAAGAAAGTCTGTGAAAAACTGTTTTGAATATCAAGCATGTTATTGACCCAGTTGTCAGTGTTATCAACCTCATCAGATCAAGAGGACTTATTCACATACAGTTCTTGAACCACACCAGTGTTCGATAGCTGAGTCTCGGCAAGGTGTTGAGGCGAGTGTGGGAACTCAGAGAAGAAATTGTGATGTTCCTAGAGATGAAGGGCATTGAATGTGACTTTAATAATAATATTGTCAATAAAGAGTGGAAGTTAGACTTTATGTTTGCCATTGAAATTATGGAAAAGTTAAATGAACTGAATTGACAAACTTCAGGGCAATGGTGTGTTCGCACATGAATTGTATGTACATGTAAAATCATTTCAGGCAAAACTCTCACTGTACTCCAGACAAGCAAGTGAAAAAAGATTGTGTCACTTCTATTTGCTGAAACAAGAAACCATTTCTGGTGAAATGACTGAAAAGTACAAAGCCCAATTAGATGCACTGATTGAAGAATTTGGATGGAGATTCCAAGATTTCAAGAACGTAGAGCCACAGTTCAATATTCTCAGTTCCCCTTTCAGTGCAGAAGTTGATACAGCCACAGAGGATATACAATTGGAGCTGCTTGACTTAGAAGCAGATCATGACCTGAAAGAGAAATTCAAGTCAGATGGTTTGCTGGATTTCTATGGATCTTTATGACAAGAATCATTTCCCATCTTGAAAAACTTTGCAGCTAAACTTTTATCATTGTTTGGATCAACATACATTTGCGAACAAGCATTCTCTTCCTTGAAGATCAACAAATCTAAGAATAGGTCTTTAGTGTCAGACTGCAACTTGCATGCTGTCATGCGAATTTCAACAAGTAAACATTCTCCATATTTCAAGAATATTGTCAAAAAGTGCAAGCAGTTACATACATCTCGTTAGAAATCAACAACTGTAGTGACAGTGTAGTTGGTTTGTGTCTAAATTAAAGCCATTGATAGATAATAAAGAATATTTGTTGTAATAACATGTTATAAAATCTTGTTAACAAATTAGTAAAAGTTTTTGTCCATATTGTCAAATATAATGTATAAGTATATAAGTAAAATAACACTGCAATCATTATTTATTTATACTGCTTAATAACCTATAAATAATTAATAATTACTTATTGTGATAGGTTGCTGTAAGCAAAATGGACATTTTATACAATATATATATATATATATATATATATATATATATATATATATATATATATATATATATATATATATATATATATATATTTATATTTATATATATACATACATGCGGCCCGCCAATAGCTTTACATTTGTCAATGCGGCCCTACGCACAAAACGTTTGCCCACCCCTGCCCTAAGCCACAGTTTACGCCCCATAAAGAAAGCCGAAAATAGTCAAAATTAGTTTGAGAAGGCCCAGAGCCCTGTCTTCCTAACGGTCTAACGACCGAACGTTTGGTGAACTCACTATAAAATCTAATTATTCCGTCTGGATACACCGTGGGCTCCCCCCCCCCCCCCCCCCGCCTTTAACAATAAGTAGGGTCTCTGGACTTCGTTTGATTCATTTTGCTGGAAAAAGAAGAGGAAGTCACTTTTCTAACTTGACAATATGGTTTTACCCTTATATGCCATGGACCTATATATCGCCGAAATGTTGTCATTTCATTCTAATACAACATGTTTGCTACCACATTAACAACTTTTTCGCAATAACTGTGGCACACCCATATTTCCCAGTTTTCGTCTTTCATGTTTGTTTTGTCCTACCCTACTTGTGTTTGGCACAGAATCTGTTAAAATAAAGTACTAATTGTCTCCTGGTCGACCTAGGGTGGAAATGTGCCGGCATGTAGAGATGACCAGAGTGGTATTTACTACATTCTCCATGTTGTACACATTGGTCTATAAAAATATGTGATAGCACCGTATACTGTACTGAACTACAAAACGTAAACTCGTCAAGAAATCACGAACAGTCAAAAACTGCTGGGGTTGACTGCGACGTCATGTACAGTATGTTAAACTAACTTCGTTTTAGCCTTATACTCAAAATTACTTATCATTATCATGTGCCATACCGATAAGCGTGGCGGTCATGACTCTCCATCACACGAGAACATCAGAGTCGTGGATCAGCTCTGTGTTCTTGCCTTGACCATACGACGTGGCGAAGGCATCCAGATGTTTACTTCTCTGCCTTCCCCTTGTTCTCTTCCCCTCGATCTTGCCAATTGTCACCAAGTTCTCCAATTTATTTCTTCTCATAACGTTTCCAAAAAATTGTGACTGTCTACTTCTAATTTCTCTAGTCAGTTTACGGTTTTTATTTGTTTCTTGTAGGCTTTGGTCATTGGTTTTTCTGTCTGTCCATGGTATTCTTCGCATTTCCTCAGAAACCACATTTCCACAGCCATCAGATGTTTTCCAGCTTGTATGCTCATTGTCCACGCTTCACACCATACAAAAGTACAGGTTCTATGTAGCACTTCAACACCCCTTTTGTCCACTTGCAAATGATTTCTTTTAATTGATCAGTATATAGTTCATCTTGCAAAAGGCTACCTACCCCATGGCGATTCTTGTTCGAATCTCTTTATGGCATCTCCCATCAGTTGTTATGGCTGTTCCGATACAATTTTACAGATGCACTTGTTTTAAAATATCCCAATTTTCTTGTATATTACATTGTGGTATTTAGTTCTTCCAAGAGACGACAAAATTCTGTGTCTTCTTAAAATTTAATTATATCCCTAGCTGTTCACAATGTGCAATAACCGCATCTACTAAAGGTTGCAGATCTTGCTCATTGCCTGCAACCACTACTGTATCATCCATATGTCTAATGTTACTGTATTGATGTTACCCCCCCCCCCCCCCCTCATATCTTCTACTTTTCTGAAAATAATTTCAATGTATGGGGGAAAAAGATCTGGAGACATTACATCGCATACCTCCTCCCCTTCTTCCTCGTCCTCGTCCTTCTTCTTCTCCTACAACAACAACAACAACAACAACAACAACAACAACAACAACAACAACAACAACAACAACAACAACAACAACAACAACAACAACAACAACAACAACAACAACAACTCCTGATACTACTATTACTACTTCTACTACTTCTACTACTACTACTACTACTACTACTACTACTACTACTACTACTACTACTACTACTACTACTACTACTACTACTACTACTACTACTACTACTACTAGTACCGCTGCTGCTGCTACTACTACTACTGCTACTACTTCTAATACTACTACTGCTGCTACTACTACTAATACTGCTACTATTACTACTACTGCTACTGCTACCACTACTACTACAACTACTGCTATCATCACCATTACTACTACTACTACTACTACTACTACTACTACTACTACTACTACTACTACTACTACGACTACTACTACTACTACTACCACCACCACCACCACCACCACCACCACCACCACCACCACCACCACCACTACTACTACTACTACTACTACTACTACTACTACTACTACTACTACTACTACTACTACAACAACTACTGCTACTACTACTACTACTACTACTACTACTACTACTACTACTACTACTACTACTACTACTACTACTACTACTACTACTACTACTACTACTACCATTACTAGTTCTTCATTTTCTCTCTTCTGTTTTGTCTCCTTCGCCTGACCTTTCTGCAGTTTATGTAGTTGCGAAGTTGCTCTCACAAACACTCTTTTATATTTCGAAAACGACCCATAAATTCCCCATCACCATTATGTTTTTTCGTGTCTCCACAGCTGTTTCTATTCACACAATTGAAAGCTTTTCTCTATATTATGTAAACAACACCCATACTTTGAGCGCGTTCGATAGTTTCTCTGCTATCGTCAAAGGATCTTAGTTCTTTCGGAGACCCATCTTTGACTGATTACGCAATAAATCTATGATGGGTCTTTGTCCTCGAATATTTTACAGTGTATTATTTTCCCTCTGTTACGACTCACTCTTCCTCTATGTATAATATAATTTAATGTTATTATTATTCCAGACGGTGGATGGTTGTACTTATCAATTGTCTGATGTGTCTAGAGAATTCTAGACTTGATAGTATCATCTGTGTAGCCAGTGTCACAGAAAAAACTGCAGTTTAATGATTCCTTGATAACTTACATATTAAAATACAAGGAAGGAGAAGGGTTAGCAATCGTGTACTTCATTCTGAGAGGAGGACGAATATAAGATCATTGACCGACACAGATATGAAAATAGGATACAGGTGTTCGTAAAGTTCATTGCTTGACGATATGACGGACACGGAGAAACGGGACGATCGGCCGACGGGAAAATGAACGGAGAATGCTTTGAAGTGCAAACGAGCGATGGACAGAGGACCAGCGCAACAGCGGAGAACGGAGCGCCAGGACGTTTACGTGATTTCACTGAACTTTTGATGTTACGGGTACGACTAATTTGATTGTAGATCAAACAATCAACGAAGGATGGGACACACAATATAAAAAGCTGAACATGGAGTTTATGTTTAGTGTGTGATACCAAACTGGACGGAAAGATAGAATTATGTGTCCTGTAATGAATAGAAATATCCTCCCTTATAATGGGATAGAGTGCTTGGCTGCGGATAAATTTCGATTCGGGGATTTACATTAATTCTATAGAGGCATATATAAGGTATTAATATATTAGTGTAATAGTAGCATAGGGATATAGGTGTGTGTTATTAATGTGTGAAATTGCATTCGTTTATCTAGTCGTGTAAACTTTAGTGCACTCAGAAATCGTATGTCCGTATGTTTTTCGGAGGCTTTTCAGTATGGCTAGAAAAGGACTATCACATAAGAAAATTATATGAAGCAGACGCATATCACCAGATTACCTATCTTCTCCACAGGTTCAAATCTCCTATTGAAATCATAGAAGAGATGAAGGTTACTACCCTTGAGCAAATAAAGTACCAACTTAGAAACAACAAGAACATAGACATGTTTTAATATGAAAAAGTGATAACTTAACGGCAAATACAGAACACTGTATGCTCAAACAAATATGCACCTAAAACCCTTAAAAGGAAAAGACGTTAACCTGTGGCAAGCAGGGATACTTAAAACTGCATGCAATTGCACTGTGCAGAAACATTAAACTTTGTTAACCATAGACATGGTGTAGAACAGTCATAGTAACTCTAGACAATGTTGGATAGTGGCGGTGTGTATTCAGAGGTGGATTATAATACCGTCCGAACCGGGAAATATATGAACTTCAGTGACTTACCAAATCGGATTATTTTCTGGTGATAAGACATTGAACAATTGTTTTCTTCAAGAATTGGATTAATTCCCGACTCAAGCAGGAGGAGATCATTCATGGTGAGGTCACTCCATTTCTGTGTGTGCAGTCCTGTGTTTTGGCTGACAGAAAAGACGAGAAGTACTAATGCACATACGAGATCAACCGTCCTATCTTGCATTCACACTAGCAGACAATACCAACTCCATATACACAGTCCATACATACACCAGACATAGTTTTTCTTAATAAATCTTTTATTTATTGTTGAAAGGAACTGTTGTCTGAGTATGTGTTGAGAGAATAACAGAGAGAGTGAAAGAAATAGATATATGGAAGGGAAGACAGAAGGGAGGGGTGTAGACAAAAGTCAGTCAATAATCCCAACAGATAATAAGTTTGAAGATGTGCTTGTTGATTCCAACTCTCTCCCGGGAAAACAAGCGACAGCCAGCCTATCTTTAATTTATATGCAGTTACATTAATTCAGCGGGGATGTTTTCTAGTCCCGCCTCTTTGATTTTGCTAGAAAATATACGTGATGACGTGTTCTGTGGTAATTATATTATTTATAGTGTTATGGAAAACATCCAAGCATTCTTTGTGTTGTCTTCTGTTGTAAGCATTGCATTACTCATATGTCTGCAACCTATTGTTGTCTCTGTCTTCTCGTTCAGATTAAGATATGATTTCTTGTTGCATATTTTGCGCTACAAGTATATCATTGGCTGCATTAGACTTCGATGAAAACTGTATCCCGTATAGTTAATACGTTGCCATTGTTTTCATCACACACACGTTATATATATATATATATATATATATATATATATATATATATATATATATATATATATATATATATATATATGTGTGTGTGTGTGTGTGAATGTGTGTGTGTATGTGAGCATGCGTGTGTTTGCGTGCGTGAATGCTAGCGTAAGGAAAAGAGCTGTCGGCCTTTAACTTCCGGTGCGCAAACGGCAAAATAGTGGGTTTATTTCTCACACCTGTTAAACGTTGACTTCTCCTTTTGAAAGCAATGGCAAACTACTGAACGTTGAATTGCCCAGTACTCGTAAATAAAATCGTGCTTTGTGCAAAGGACATATAACATCACACACACAAACACACACAAAGACACGCATGTACACACACACACACGTACACGCACGCATACACACACACACACACACACACACACACACACACACACACACACACACACACATTCTCATCTAATCTGTTTAGCAAGTATATTGGAAACATCCTGAGGGATTTTCTAGGAAATATTAACAAGGAACAATATGATCCCTGTGTAATCTGAGTGATAGAAATATCGGAACTTCAATATGCTGACGGCATAGAATTATTATCATCAACGTCAGTTGACACTGAAAAACTGATTACACCAGGGCAAGAGCCAAGTGAACAAGAAGATTTCTCAATGATAAAAAATCAAAAATAATGCCAACCGATAAACAAATACAGCGATATAGATATTTATCAACGGAGAGAAATTACAGAATGTGAACAGTTAAAAAAAACGGGTTGTCTCGTGATGACATGAAGTAAAAGAAGAAGAAACAATGCTCCTAAATAAACCA
This sequence comes from Cepaea hortensis, assembly GCA_963921405.1. Classification (NCBI taxonomy): domain Eukaryota; kingdom Metazoa; phylum Mollusca; class Gastropoda; order Stylommatophora; family Helicidae; genus Cepaea; species Cepaea hortensis. The sequence continues at coordinate 42,356,978 of OY992887.1, read as the reverse complement.
AAGCAATTAAAACCTTTATGCACTGAGGCAGGTAAAACAAGAAAAGTCAGAACACCGGGAACATGCTTGTTTTCTCTTGTAACACGTGGGTAGGAAATTTGGGTATTGAGCAAATCAGCTGAGAAGCATATATTCGCCTTTGAATACACATTTTAAAAACGAGGTCATCATAACTAAATGGATAAAACCGCTCGTTCTTAAACACTCGGTGTGCTGATGCCGAGGTAACGAGTCTCTGGGATCAGAGACGGTGGAAAGAACGCAGGCAATGCATTACCTGGGGATACGATTTGGTCGAAGCCTAGCTTATACTGAACATGTAGACCAGGTGATAACAAAGGCCAAGCAGGGTGTGGCTGCGATGCGGGTGATGGCGCCGGCAAACTGTGAGCAGCGCCATCTATGCCTTCTTTACGAGGGTCTTTTCCTTTCTGTTTTGGAGTATGCGATGGCGATCCTGACTCTCAGCCATAAGCAGATAGAAAGGATACAGAACGAAGCTATGCGCATTATTCTTGGATGTACAGGAGATACAGCATGCAGGGCGGTGCGCTATCTTCTTGATTTTCCAACCATGAGGGACAGAATACAAATTTGCCAAGCACGTGCCTATCTCAGAGTCAACGCAAACACACAACATCAACTGCATAGCGAGATTAAGAAGGTAAAGTGCAGCAGGTTAAAAAAAAGAAAAGTCATGGATGGGTCAAACAGAAGATATTCTTCAGCAGATGTGTTCATTAGAGGACTTAGAACCTGGCGAGGAGTGGGCACAAGTGCCAACAGAGTTCTGTACATCCTGTTCAGTGTGCATCCAACTAGACAGGAAATGCAGACAAGAAAATCCAGCTGCTGTCGAGGCGGAAGTACAGGCTCTGATCATCGAGAATTCTTTAGAGGATGATGCTGTCATTGACACGGATGGGTCGGTCGTCCGAGGAGTGAGAAGTTGATGTGCCTTTACGGCTCAGGCCGGAGGGAAATTGTGAAGGAAGTTCTTTTGCTTTGACCACAAGCAGCCTGACTATGGAAGTCATGGCAGTAAGTAAAGCAATAACATGGCTCGAGACACAGACATTCAATCGGGCATGTGTCCTTGGTGATTCAATGAGTATGCCCAGGAGGATAGAGATGGGGTGGGTCCTAAGACAGTGGCTGCTGTCTCTGGAGCGGTCTCGGCTGGCAAAGATTAGTTTCATCTTCGTGTCAGGGCATACGGGTGTACAAGGGAATGAGCAAGCTGACAGGCCTGCAGGTAGGGCTACTTTGGAAGGCGGACGAGCCATGGACTAGGTAGACATTCTGAATGTTGCTGTTATGTAGCCGGAGGCGGGGTTGGGGTGCTCGCCCAATCTTGCATAAATACCCCAATGGCTCGTGCATTCATAACCACTGCAGCAAAAGTCCAACTCTTGGCCTTTTTGAGGCGGACTTGTTTTAACTAACAGGAGAAGGGGCGGCCGCGAGTCATTGGCGCCGAGAAATAACCAGAACGCTCTAGATGTGCATGCGCGTACATGTATGTGCAGATACGTGTGTGCGTGCCTACACACCTAAACTCGAGTAAGACCACAGTCTGCTCTAGCAAAGGAAAGGTGCTGAAGACGGAGGCAACCAGCCAGGAGGCGCACCACAGAATTCTGGATGCCACGCAATCACGCCATGAAATATGTCTACTACTGCTAAGTGTTATAGTGCTCGCCCTGCTTTGGACCTCCAAGCAGGTGCAGTGCCGGGCCCTATGCTTCAAAAGGGTTCAACCACAACTACTGGAAGTCCTTCTCAAAAGTCCTGTGGAGCAAGGCGATATGAGAATAGAGCGTCTGGCCATACCAAACAAAGACTAAAAATTATGCACTGGAATGCGGAGGAAGCCAGCAAAAAGAAAAAAAAAGCTGGCAGGAGAAAACAGACTCACTGAAGTTTGAAAGAGACACGATGACGTCGTGGAAGCTAATAAAACAGCTTAACGATGAGGGCACAGGGAGAAACTCAAAATTACACCACATAAAGAAGGAAACATCTTAACAGGAAAGCAAGCAGCTGACCATTTTGTGGACTCATTCGCACAAGATAACAATATCAAATTTAGCCCAGAGAAACAACAAGAGATTCGAGAGAAATGGCAACATACAGGACAGAATGAAACAGTACATGAGGTTCTGGAGGCACCTATCACTATCAGCGAACTGGAGCTAGCCATATCAAAACTGAAAATGAGAAAGTCACCAGGACCTACTGATGGTATCTCCAATGAAATGATCAGGAACCTAGGAACAGAGGCCAAAGCAAAGCTGTTGCAGATCTTCAATAACAGTTGGACCTTAGGCAGCGTTCTACAAGCCTGGAGAGAAGCAATCATGATACCACTCCTAAAATTAGGGAAAGATAGGTCCATTGCCACCAGCTACAGAACAATAAGCCTCACCAGCTGTCTCTGCAAAACAATGGAGCGCATCATCAATCACAAACTGCAGTGGTACATTGAAAGTGAAAGCATCCTTGTGCCACAGCAGGCTGGCTTTAGGCAGTGCTACTCTATGGAATTTCAGACAATCTACCTCTCTCAAGAAATTGAGGATGCATTCCAAGAGAAGAAGCTGGTGCTTGCTGCATGAATAGATCTGCAGAAAGCGTTTGACAAAGTCTGGAAAGAAGGTCTGATGAAGAAACTGAGAAACTATAAAGTTAATAGAAGAATGTACAAATGGGTGAAATCATACTTGCACAACAAAAGAGCCCGAGTACAGATAGACGGACTCAAGAGCAAGAAAGTATTACTGCGTCACGGTGTCCCCCAGGGCGGAGTCTTGACCCCCACACTTTTTCTAATCTTCATCAATGATCTTGTTTCTAATCTACCGCATGGAATTAAAGCGGCAATGTACGCCTTTGACCTGGTTCTACGGAGCACACATGAACATGCATCAGTGGCCACCAGATCGCTACAAAGAGCTATATATGCATTTGTTGCAATGGCAAATAGATCGTGTGTCAGCATAAACACTGACAAGTGCAGCACCACTCTATTTACCCTCTCTCCAAAATAAAATGCAGAGATCATCCAGATAAATGGAATACGCCTTTGAGAAGATAAAGAACCAACATACCTTGGAGTAATATTTGATGGTAGACTGACATGGAGAAAGTACATCAACAAAGCAGTTGCAAAAGCCAGAAGGAAAATAGCCATCCTGAGAAAACTAAGTGGAACCACATGGGGAGCCAGTGGGAAAATACTTAGCAAAGTTTATCAACAGAGGATACGACCACACCTGGAATACGGGTTAACTGCGTGGTGTTCAGCATAAAAAACCCACACTACAAGAGCTGGACAAGGTGCAAAATCAAACACTTAGAGTCACCACAGGATGGCAGAGATCAACCCCTATAATGGAGATGGAGAAGATGGGGAGGACACAAGCACTGAGAGAGCGCAGAGATACAAAGACGCTAATACAAGCAGAACAGTTCCTCAGCTTGCCAGGCCACTCTATGAAGAATAGATGTGAAAACTTAGCTATGGGACGGTTGAAAAGAAGCAGTTTTATCTAGCAGGCCAAACGACTCTGCAGAGAAACCACCGATATGCCCACAGTTGGTATCTCCCTGGAAACTATTCCAGAGTGAACTCCATGGGAAGAGGACATAGACTGTCACTACAAATCCAGACAAAAGTGAGAGGAATATTTGACAAGGAAGGACAGAACAGTGTACAGCGCAGAACAGCCACTCTCAGCTTTCTTGATGAAGAATACCCACATGACCTTTGGATCCGAGTCTACACAGACGGGTCAGCACAAAATGCTGTTCAAAATGGAGGAGAGGGTGTGTTCATTGAATACCCAAATAATACTAGGGACACGGCCAGAGTACCAACAGGAAAGTACTGCCATAACTATGATGCTGAAATTGAGGCAATCAAGATAGCAACAGAGAAATTACTAAATACCAGCCATGGTGGTGCTATTGACAGATGCAAAATCAGTACTCGAGGCGCTCCTGTCTGGGAAATTGCCAGTACTAAGGACACTACTTTCTGAACTTAGCAGTCAGCATAAGGTCACCATACAGTGGATACAATCCCACTGTGGAATACCCGGAGACGACAGAGCTGATCGATTGGCTAAGGAGCAAAAGAAGAACAGCCTGATGTGCTGGTTACATACTACCAAAAGAAAAGAATGATCAAATCAGTTAGAAAGCCATCAAAACCTGCTCAAGATGACTACCACATTATGGACAGACCAGAACAAGTCATTATTCTGCGCCTCAGAACAGGACACAATAGATTACGCAACCACATGTATACACAATTCAAGATTGGTGAAACAGCCATATGCACATGTGGATTGGCATGGCAGTCAGCAGAGCACATACTCCAAGACTGCCCAAAATATAACATATCTAGGCAAACCTTCTGGCCTAGTGCGACAACAGTGGAAGATAAACTCTATGGACCGCTGAGTGAACTTAAAAAACAGTTAAATTCATACAAGAGACAACATTGCAGTCATAGACATAGTTCAAGCTAACGAAAGGAGAAGAAGAAGAAGGCTGCGAGAACAGCAAGTTAAAAGAGGTGTGGCCAAACAAGAACACTATGCAGGAAGCCAAAGAGGAGTAATAAACCAACACAGAACTGGTGTGAGCGGCTACACGCTGCATGATTTGCTGAGGAGGGGATCGGAGCACTTATGGACTCAATGGTTCGATGTGCAATGAGGATGATTTGTCGACTAACTAACTTAACTGACTGACTGACTGACTGACTAACTACGAGGGTAAGTTAATAAGTAAGTCACAAATGGCTGTAGAAAAATAACTATATATTATAACAACTTGAAACCAGTTTAATTTTTATACATACATTGTCCCTTTATTTCTCAACTTAATTTCCACCAACATTGATGCACTTATCCCATCGTTTTATCAGTCCTCCCAAACTGGCTGCATAGAACTGCGTGCTCTGTTTTCTAAACCACGTTTTCACTTCACATTCAACTTCGGCGTCATTCGCAAACTGTCTCCCGCCAAGATGAGTTGTCAGCGATTATGCTGACAAATATTTGTACCATAAAGCGGTGCATAGTTGGGTAGAAAAAGTTACGCGGACGAGTCACACATTTCTGTGGGATGGCCGATAAATGAAAAAATCTGCATTAATATTATATGTTATTACTGTGCATTTATTACCTTCATATAAAACACCAAAAGTGTATTAAAACTTCTCACTAGCATAAAACAAATCTATAGTCAACACACAAACAGCTTCTTTTCGGCGATTTTCTGGAATGTGATATGTCAGAGCAGTCACGCTTAAGCGTCCAACAGTAACCTGCCATCTTGTGGGCAACCCAAAGTCACTGGACCCAAAGTCCCTTATCTCTCATCCATTGTTTTTATATCTTGGTGAAATCTTTCATCTTGCTCCTCACTAAAGTCGCCAAGATTCTCAGGAAAGAAATGTAAATGTTTATGGAGGTCGTGAAATTTTGTGCGTATGTTGCATCCAAGCTTAGAAACGATCGAAAGCATGTCCTCAACTAATTCAGAATAAGTGTCTGCTTTAAAGTTACCCAGAAAGTTTTAAACAACTAAAACAAATGATAACCAATCTGTGGCTCTGTTATGTTCATCGATCATTTATTAACGTTCTAATTTAATCGTTTATTGACTTTATAATCTGATAATTTATTAACTTCCTAATTTGATCATTTATTAATTTTATAATTTGTTTGTTTACTAACTTTCTAATTTGATCATTTATTAACTTTCTAATTTGAGGTCCATAAAAAATTCCAGCTTAAGTTTGTCTATGCTCAATTCCGGAAACTGTCTGCATACGTAATTAAAACAGTTACAATTTTTGTTCAGTGCCTTAACAAATTGCTTCATTAAGCCAAGCGTTATATGTAATGGTGACAGTAACTTTTCGATCATCGAGACGCTTGTTGACAATATTTTTGTCTCCAATTTAAAATTCATTCCTCAACGGCCACTGTTTCTTTGTCCAAGGCGTATCTTTTGCCCTGTTATCCCACAAACACGTAAAACATTGATATTTGGTGAATCCCCTTTGCTGGCCAAGCAAGAAGTTCATCATTTTAAGATCTACACAAACCAATCAGATATGTTATAAATACTTAATTATTCCAGAACTGTGATTATTATAACACACCCCTCCTTCATTGTTGTGGAATGAGCGATTGGAATTGCACCATATTTGTTACCATAGTGTAAGAGAACACCTTTCAAACTTCTTTCATAGCTGTCAATGGAAAGTCGCCACTCTTCTGGTGTATAACGAACACCCGTTTCGTTTACAAAACCTCCTATATTAGTACAAAACACGAGGTTGTTTTATTTAGAACAGAATAGAGGAAAACATTGTTTTCTGATGCGATAAAATGTAACCTTTGTTCCAGCAGTCAGTAATTTTTTTTCTTTCAATTTTGAAGACAAGAGTGCTGAAGATTCCTTGGATAGATACAGATCTCAGATTTAATCATTCAGTTCACGCTGATCGAAGCGTTGAGCAACTGGAAAATCATCTTCGAAATCAATATCACTGTCACTTGTCGTTCCACATGCCATTGTAGTCTCATCTTCTAGTAGGGAATCTGAAATTCGACTGAACGTTGGTATTGGTATGTAATCTCTTTGTGGGACAGATCGTCTAGCAGAATCTAAATCTGGATGTTTCCACATTTTGTGATTTTTTTTTTCTGTCCATTAATTCTCTCAATATTTACAACACAGAAATAACAGTCATCATAGTGATTCTTGGGCTCTCTCAAAATAATTGGAATTATAAATTTTAAACATGTTCTTGTCCCACAAGACCACTGTCGCAGATGTTCAACATTCAACATATAATTTGCAAACAATACGAGGAGCCCAAGACTTGTCCTGGTCACGTAGTTTTACTTTAATATAAGTAAAGTATGCCTTTTTCACAAAAATAGTAATATGCCTCCCATGTTCTTCTTTCAAAATGTCCTCTTCAGAAATATAACAAAATAAATTCAGTGAAAGAAAACATGCTCTTCTTGAAGATGACGTCATTCTGTGTTATGAGTGTAAGAAAATAACTATCATACTAACATGCATGCAGTGGGTTACAATCTTAAAAAAGGTAATTCTTGGAAGATTCTTGGAAAACTGAAACTGTAAGTAAACAAGCAGTTTCAGTATGTAAGGGACTAGATAGCAATTTTTTCCAGAGCCTTATACACAAAATACTGTAATAATATTAATTAAATACACAAATGCCTGTATCTCAAAAACAAGAACTGCTACAGACAAAACAAAATGTGATATTTGGATTTAGCAGGCCTCATTTATGCAATATTAGGTATAAAATGTTTGGCGAAAAAAACATTCTTTTTGTAGGGTTGTGGTAAGTAACACTTGACAGCAACATAGAAAGGACGTATGACGTATGATATAAATAAATTTCGAAATAATTTCATGGGAACGAATTTATGTACTGGACTGACCACTGCATGATGATGAAATTTATGTATTGTGTGAAATTTAAGAAATAAATATTAGACATTTTAGAAATTTATAGAAATATTTAGAATTTTCTACATATTGTTATAAAATTTTAGAAGTGTGTTTTGTTTACCGTTTTTCTTAGAAAATTATTTTAGAAGGAAGAAATGAATGGCATGCTGTCCATGATTCTGGGGTAGTGAATTGAACGCCAATTCTTCTCGTACAAGGACGAATAGCTCAGTGGACATCTAAGAACAATGCGCACGTAAAATAGCCCTGGACAGCTGGATATCGAAGGGTGTAGCCCTAACTGGCTGCCGCTCTGACTAAATTAAAACATTACTAAATCAGGGATATTTCGCTGCATCCCGTCAGGTGCACAGTGCAGGGTTATATATAATACAAAGTGAATAAACGAATATTATTTTGGCTGAAATACTAAATACATGGTCACGGATATTGTTGGAATGTGGGAGTATGTTATCCCTACGGAAGTCAAGATTTAAAAGGATATATAATATGAGATATAACCCTGCAGTATGCACTTCACGAGATGCAGCGAAATATGCCAGGCAATAAATCGTGCAGCATATTGTTTATGGCTTTGGTGTTTACATTCACTAAGAGAATAACTTGTTTTGAATTATTACATATTAGTTGCGTATACTCTGCAGGACGTCGCAGTCAACAACAGAATTTTTGGCTGTTTGTCATTTCTTGGCAAAGTTTACGTTCAATAGTTCTTCATTGCTTTCCGAACGACCTCACTCATACCATTGTATGGAAACCAACACAATGCGGACTCCTTCCAAATCACATGAAGGTGGTTTGGAAAGAGGTATGCGAGATTACAGATTGCATTCGTCAGCCCTTCGACACAGAGCCGGCTTACTATTAAAATGTTGTTTATTATTATTATTAAACATGCCCAAATATGTATATTTATAGCACGTGTGATTCCTATTTGCACACATGTGTATCTTTGTCCTTGCTAGGACATGCGTGCACTGTATTGTCATTCATCTTGTATGCTATATGAGAAAATACTGAACAGTTATGGAGATATCCGTGTGCAATGAAAATGGTCCTTGACAAAATACCAAAAACAATCTCTTTCTGTCTCAGGCTGCTAGCATTCGAAAGCACTCTATCCGAAACAGTTGTAATTTAAAATAATGAATGATCGAGTATATACTAGTTAAAATAGTAACACGATGAAATAGAAAAAGCTAACCCGTGTGCCGTGATGTTGATCCAGCGACTAAATTAAACTAAATAGAAAAAGCTGAAGTAGGAAATGCCATCAAGTTGGAAATTATAACAACTAACACCGGTACTGTGGCGTAGGAGTTACGAACGCAATTCATAATCCTGCATACCGCGTTCGAAGTATAGATGTGAGCAATTTGGAAGCTACAGCATTGCACTTGTTTTCACACAGTGGTATGAGTGACAGTCGATAAAAAATCAATGGCAAACTACTGAACGTAAACGTGCCAAGAAATCACAAACAGCCCCAAAATGCTAGAGTTGATTGCGACGTCCTAAAAGTATATGCAATTAACTAAATGTGGGTCAGTGAGAATGATGAAAAAACCATGGAAGGAAGATAAGTAAATGTATAGCATAGCTGCTTATTGTTCTCGTACAATAGATTGCGGCAGGGTATTGGGTTCATTCCAAACACCGGTAAGTTGGATTTAAACGTCGAATTCTCTTTCAGAAAGCATCGGCAAACCACTGAAAGTAAAATTTCCCACAAAATCAATCCTGGATTGATAGCAACTTTCTGCAAAGAACATGCAACATATTTAGATAACAGATAATTATATTGCGAGAAAACGGAGAGAATGGACAAGAGAGAAAGAGATATTAAGAGAGAGAGAGAGAGACAGAGAGAGAGAGAGAGAGAGAGTAATGTGAAAGAGAGAAAGAGGTCGACGTGGAAAGAAAAAGAGAGAGAAAGAAAGAGAGAGATAGAAATAGAGAGAGAGAGAGAGAGTGTGTGTGTGTGAGAGAGAGGGGGAGAAAGGGTGATAGTGATGGAGAAACAGAAAATCGAGAAATGGATTGAAAGAACGATACAGAGAGAGAAAGAGAGAGATGAAGAGGAAGAGATATACAAAGACAAGGAGAGTGAAAGAACGATGGAATGAGAGAGAGAGTGGAGAGAGTAAGGGAAACAATAAGAAAGAAAGTATGTGTGTGTGTGAGAGTGAGAGAGAGAGAGAGAGAGAGAGAGAGAGAGAGAGTGGAGAGAGAAAGAGAAACAATAAGAAAGAAAGTATGTGTGTGTGTGAGAGTGAGAGAGAGAGAGAGAGAGAGAGAGAGTGGAGAGAGAAAGAGAAACAATAAGAAAGAAAGTATGTGTGTGTGTGAGAGTGAGAGAGAGAGAGAGTGGAGAGAGTAAGGGAAACAATAAGAAAGAAAGTATGTGTGCGTGAGAGAGAGAGAGAGAGAGAGAGAGAGAGAGAGAGAGAGAGAGAGAGAGAGGAGAGAAAGAGAAACAATAAGAAAGCAAGTGTGAGATAGAGAGAGAGAAGAGAGAGAGAGAGAGAGAGAGAGAGAGAGAGAGAGAGAGAGAGAGAGAGAATAAACATCCATGCCTTCTCCAAAAACTGCCAGCGGGACGAGAAAGTCAGAGGGTTCCCTCGCCTCATATTTGCCTTCTAATCTCTCATATCTCATGACCAACATCAGTTGCGATGCCAAATACAAGAACACAGTGTCTGGGTAAACACATTTAAATACGCTAATCACATAAGGGGAGCTACAGTTAGCCTCTTCCATCGGGACAATTGAGAGGGACGTTGTAGCGCAGTGGCAAGCACTCTTTTATGCCGACCTGGCTATCATGTGGTCGAATCCCTACCGAGGGAAGGATATTGTTCCCGTGACCTTCACTCATGGGCCGACCCACCTGGGTTCAGGAAATTTCATGAGAAGTGAAGACGGTGTCGTGATATTGACTACTATTACCCATTGATTGTCGGCTCCGCGGCAAAAGTGTTAAGGACGCAGTGCATAATCCTGCATACCGCGATCGAATCACAGTTGCGGGTGATTTGGCAACAGAACGCCTTGCGTTGGTTGTTTACGAAATGGTATAGGTGCCTGCCTTCAGAAAACAATGGCAAACTACTGAACGTAAACTTGTCAAGAGATCACAAACAGAATAAACATGCTGGAGTTGACTTCGACGCCCTGTAAAAGGATATGCAACAAGCTTTAACCATCGATTGTTGACCCGTCTAACCGTATGGGATTGGCACGATATACCCAAATACACGTTACGGCATAAATATGGGGGTCACGCACCTTTAGTTTAAATATCGTAATAATCAGCGGTATGTTGGACAGATTGGCTGGACCTGTACCAGTGGGATGGGCATTGGTGCATGATAACGCAGGCGTGGTCGGGGTCCCTTTGGGATCGAGTGTATGGTGCGGGAGAACAGGTAGATCATCACGGTATGGAGAGAATGGTGCTATGGGGAGTGACCAGAGGATCTGGCCGACACTCAGGACTCCGAGGAAAGACCAGACGGACATAATCAGACTGTTAGTGGTACCACTGGAACTCTTCGCTAGCTGTTGAAGACAATGACGAAGCACGTATGGGAATGCCCCAAATGCTATTATATCGGTTCTGGACCCAGAACAACATAACATAACTCTGTCGGCAAGCTGCCGGTCACACAAATGGCAAATAACTACAACACACGCACACCCACACACATACGATCGCTCCACTACATAAAACCTTTGTTGGTGTATCCCTGAAGACGTTTGAATAGTGCCGAGGAAATAAATAAAGGCCAATCGCCGAGGCAGCACATTCCGCACGCGATGCATAGATTTGTTATCTATCTAATTACCTCGCGAGCCGCGATAGCGTTGTGGCTAGACGTTAACTTGCCGCCCTGGCCGGGGGTTCGAATCCGCACCGAGACGTATTTTGAAAACTGACTTTGGCCCCTTGGCTGAACCAGCCTAAAATTTGGTGCCAGGAAATGCCTTCGGAAGTAAATTTGACCGGCGTTATAGTGACCATATCAAGCACCCAATGGTCAATAAAAATATGGGTCTAGCAGCGTGTGCTCATATCATTGTGAAAATCAAAGCAAAGCGATCGCAAATCTCAAATTCAAGCCCGGTTCAACCTCTAAACCACAAACGACAAGGTTTAGAACTTTGTCGTTATTGTTTCGGAATTGTCGTATGATCACTTTATTCAAGTTGTTTACTTAAGTTTAATAGATCAAAATACGCGCGTGGTCCCAGTACCAGGTCGTCCGTGTTTGCCTAGGTTGTAAGTAAATACGTAGAGAACTAGCAAAAGGACACATTATGTACAGCCGATTCAGTAAACTTATATCAGACTTAGAAGAAACAACCTTATCGGCCTCAACGACGCAATCACAACTTCGAAATTCATTAAAACTAATGCATAATTCCACATGGCCGAAGGGATAAGTGAGCTGGCTGTTAAATTTCCAGTGCGTCGATGGCGGGGCGGGTGGTTCAACCCCTACACCAGCATTGACTGATTCAGTACCAAACATGATACGCAATCAAATCAACAGGTATAATGTAAAATTTCCATTAATAGATCACATAAATTGCGGAAGATGCCCGAAACAGAATAAATAACACGGTGACTATATTAAGGCGATATATCGTCCCACTGCCTAAATGGAAGGTCACATTTGGCGATATATTATCCTTTGGCGCTATATCAGTTAATATAGACTACAAAATTGACTTCTCGTTCAGAACGCAGTGCCAAACTAATGAACGTAACATTGCATATACAATCAATCCATGCCTGACCCCAACGTCCTGCAAAATGACATGCAACGTTTTTAAATATTTAAAATAAAATCAACAGCTTTGTAATTATATCTCGATATGGGGTAGTAGTCATCGGTTCCTTCAAGTATGTGTTTATATGACTTAGATTTTTCACAGATGTCATCACTTATTTCAGTTAAAATATTATGTACTAAAATTTGGACCTCGTTGAAGGGAAAGTGAAGCATAAAATGTGAAGGTTAACTGATTCATTGACAAATTAAAAAAGTAGGTTTGGGCCACACAGGTACACAATCAAACGAACAAGTTCAGGGTGTATTTTTAATGACTGTGGGGTGTTTGAAAAAATTGCCATTCCAAGTTTTGTATTTACGTTTTATGTTGTATGAATTCACACAGGGTGAATTCAAAACTTGGAACGGGAATATTAAAAAAAAAAAAACCACAGTCATTGAAAATACATCATATATTATAATATTATAAAGGATCACACCCAAATGTGAAATAGAGATTGTTTTGCATATTCCTTACAGGACATTGCAGTCAACATCAGCATTTTTCAGCTGCTGTTTATGTACTAGGCAAGATTACCATCATTAGTTTGCCAATGCTTTCTGAGCGACCGGCTCACACACCAGTAAGTTACCAACGAGGCGAGAACCACTACCGATTCTCGCGCAGGTTACATTACTCACGAGAATATACGGGATTACGGAGAAAGACGTTAACCCCTAGAAATAGAGATAGAAGAGGACATTCTTCAAGAAGTGGATAGTTTTAAATATCTAGGGATATTTATAACATGATGGAAGATGCACAACAGAGATTAAGAGCAGAATAGGGCAAACAAAGGCTGCATTTAAGAAAACGAAGAATATCTTATGCAATAGGTCACTATCATTGAATGTAAGAAAGAGAGTGACTTTTGCTTTATGGATGTGAATCTTGGAATGTAAGTGAACAAATTAAGAAGAGATTGGAAGCAACAGAGATGTGGTCCCTGAGACAAATGTTGCGAATTCCTTGGACTGCCAAAGTAACTAACAACGAATGCCCGAAAGAGGCTAATGAAATTAGAACATTATATACAACAATAAGAAAGAGGCAAACAGCATTTTTGGGTTATGTGATGAGAAGAGAGGCATTGGAGAACATCGTGACAACCGGAAAGATCGAGAGGAAGAGAGGCAGAGGCAGACCAAGAGAAATGATACTGGATGGATTGAGATGGTGGCATGGAGGAATATCAACAGTGGAGTTAATCCAGAAAACCAAAGACCACGATCTGTGGAGAGTCATGAACGCTTACTTCAGCCGGCTTGGTACTTGATGATGATGTTGATGATGATATTATAATGCAAATTTCCGTTCTCCGTGCAATGAAACTTCGGAAGATACACGAAACAAAATAAAAACACGATGACCTTAGTATGGCGATATGTCGTCCTTCTGTGCAAATGGAAAGTCACAGCTGGCGTGAATCAGTTAAGCTATATAACTATATAAGTATGCATAGATGTATTACGGGAGCTGTGGCCTAAGAGGATAGCGCAACTACCTGTCACAATCCCCCGATATACATCGTCGAGGGTTCGAAATCAACCGCGGGCGATTTGGTGGAAGACAACTTTGCGTTGATTTTGATGGTATAAGGCGTCGGCCGATCAGAAAGCAATGGTAAACTAGTCATCTAACTTTCCCTAGTATATCACAAATAGGTGACATATGCTGGGGTTAATTGCAAAGTACTGTATAGAAAATGCAAACAACTTTTATAAATACATAGGTAGAATGAGCGCACACTGGTTTAAATTTCCAATGTAAGACTCAGTTAATGCCGGTGAATCGGGAGTTTATATAATAATATAGTCAACATGATAATATAGTACAACTTGACAAGGAAGCACTATCCGAAGCTAGAATGAAAAGAGAGTTTTAACTCGAGATCAAGGTTCAGCAGAAAATATTCTAGGGACATGAGTTGAGATGAGTTGAGCTAAGAAACGACATCACTGCACTCAGGACATTCCCACACGCGCTCCGTCCTCTCGTTCAACAACCGGTGAAGAGTAATTATGCTGATGTTCGAACTGCCATCTGATTGAAAGTTCTCCTGTTCTAAGGACATAATCAAACACAACTCATTTCTGGCCATCAGCACCTCATGGCTCTGAAATGTGGACTCTAACAGAAGAACATGATCTACTGAACCTTAAAGCTTTTCAGATGTGGCGTTCTGGCAAGATGTAAGGAATGTGTTGGTCGCTTAAAAAGTCCAACTCATTCCTTTCATCTTGCCAGAACGCCACTGCTAAAGAGATCAAATGAACAAGTTTTTATAGACACAGAGGTAAAGAGGGCTTATTAAAACATAAAAAAAAAGAATGGACTGGCCTGGTAATAATTTTAGACACGAGGATTACTAAGGACAATTTAAACTAAAACTCAAATGAACCTATAACACAATCGCTAGTCGTCGGAATAATAGGATACACTTGTTCACTCACGCTCAACCTGAACGCACTCATGCTCTTTACACCGGTCGAAAAGTTAATATCTAGCACTGATCACTGAAGTGCTTGGCTTGTGCCCCATCAGTCTTGCAATAATTCTCGAATTTGTTCCTAACACTGTGCCACCCTGGAGCTGCTTTAGCTTGCATACCCTGTAGTAAATAGTTCGAATCCGCATCGTGATGGTTTTAAAATTGACCTGCACACCCGGGTCGACCCAGCCTCCACTGAGTGCCGTGAAGTATCTTATAAAGCAAAGACAGCTGATATGACACTGATCAGTTCATCAATCAAGTGCGGATTGGTCTATTAAAATATGGTTCTGGCACCTAGCGCCTTAAGGTGGGCAAAAAGATTCTTTACGTTTGTTTTTACGTTGCGACCCAGCAGCTTACACATTTCAGATAGTACCAATGTCACCAAGTGTTGTCTAAACGAGCTCCTTGAACCCACCAAGACTGTACGTACGCCTACCTATGTCCCACCTATCATAACCATATCTACTTACCGTTGGTTCCGATTAGTAAATCAAGTCCAGAAAACTGATGAGCGTTGGTCCTAAAAGAAATGTAAAGGAAAAACGTGTTTTTATCAATGACAATATAATTAAGTAAAACTTATAAAGTGCACTAAACAAGGGAGGAAGTTGTAAGTAAGGCTGGTAAAAGCCATTAAATAAACAATAAGAAAGATGGTTAAATAATACGAGAGATTTGATCCTGTCTGGCTTACTTGACTGGTCAACGTCGCAGCTTTGCTGAAAAGCTCTCATGTGTTCAACTAGTTTATATATATATATATATATATATATATATATATATATATATATATATATATATATATATATATATATATATATATATATATATATATATATATATATATATATATGCTAACACATTGTTAACTCAATGTATCAAGAAGAGATAAGATCAGAAATGAAGAAATCAGGACTAAAGTGGGTGTTATAGCTGTGCTAGATTTTATTAGAAGGCAGCAAGTCAAATGGTTTGGCCATGTAAGTAGGTTACCAACTAACAGTATACCAATGATGTACAGAGCAGATAGAAGCAGAGGAAGAGGCTAACCCCGTAGACGATGGACGCAGGGAATAACAGAGTCCATGGGAATATAGATACATGAAGCCCATAAGCGGGCACTATCCCGCTGTTTATAATTCACCTCGATACCGCAAGGTACAAGAGGAACATGATGAGAAGATGAGAAGAAGATGGGTTAACACTAGCCACGTTTGTCATGCACTCATGTTACATTTAAACCAACCTACCAGCTACCTACATACCTACCTACCTACCTATCTACCCACCTACCTACCTACCTAACTACCTACCTACCTACCTCCCAACCAAACTACCTACCTACCAAACTACCTCCCTATCTACCTACCGGCCTGCCTGCCTGCTTGCCTGCCTATCTACCTACCTACCTACCTACCTACCTACCTACCAACCAAACTTCCTACCTACCAAACTACCTACCTATCTACCTACCGGCCTGCCTGCCTGCCTGCTTGCCTGCCTATCTACCTATCTACCTACCTACCTACCTACCTACCTACCTACCTACCAACCAAACTAACTACCTACCAAACTACCTACCTATCTACCTACCGGCCTGCCTGCCTGCTTGCCTGCCTATCTACCTACCTACCTACCAACCAAACTACCTACCTACCAAACTACCTACCTAGCGGCCTGCCTGCCTGCTTGCCTGCCTATCTACCTACCTGCCAACCTACCTACCTGTTCACCTACTTTCGACTCATCTACCTATCTACCTACATATGTACATTCCAACCTACCTGATTACAGTATATATACATACATACTATATACACACATACTCGCACGCAAGCACGCACACATCAACGCACGCACACGTATGTACATATGTATGTTCAGACAGCCAGGCAAAAATCGAAAGAGAAGTAGAGCAAGAGGGATTGAGAGATGAAGAGAATGATAGAGAGATATAGAGATAGATAGAGATATACAGATAGCGAGAGAGAGAGAGAGAGAGAGAGAGAGAGAGAGAGAGAGAGAGAGAGAGAGAGAGAGAGAGAGAGAGAGAGAGAGAGAGAGGAACAGAAGATAATCAGAATGCCCCTCATTTATCATAAACGCTGACAGGAAATTTCAGGATCCATGCTATGGCCGTAAACACGAAAACATGAAAGGCTTGAAACTATACATATTCATGAATTCTTTGCAGCATGAATAAAACAACAACGCGTGTTTACTGTATATTTAATGGCCTGTGTTAGCTGATAGCTGCGATGATCTGCTTTTATATTCTGAAATCCGTGTGCGTTTGCTTTTTATCAACACACATTAAATGCATTTCATTCGCTTCATGAACATGGTGATTGAATTAGTTTCCAGTTTCTCTTGCTGAAATATGTCGTGATATGTCAGATACAAACACTACATGCTGAGGTAGATATTATGGAGGAGTGGGGAGAGAGAATACATGAACTTGTGGACTAATAGTTCTCTGTGCAATGAGGATGACTTTAACTAACTAACTAACTAACTAACTAACTAACTAACTAACTAACTAACTAACTAACTAACTAACTAACTAACTAACTAACTAACTAACTAACTAACTAACTAACTAACTAACTAACTAACTAACTAACTAACTAGCTAACTGACCGACCGATCGACCGACCGACCGACCGACCGACCGACCGACCGACCGACCGACCGACCAGCCAGCCAGCCAGCCAACCAACCAACCAACCAACCAACCAACCAACCAACCAACCAACCATCCAACTAACTAACTACCTACCTACCTACCTACATACCTACCTACCTACCTACCTACCTAACTAACTAACTAACCAACCAACCAACCAACCAACCAACCAACCAACCAACCAACCAACCAACCAACCAACCAACCAACCAACCAACCAACCAACCAACCAACCAACCAACCAACCAACCAACCAACCAACCAACCAACCAACCAACCAACCAACCAACTAACCAACTAACTAACTAACTAACTAACTAACTAACTAACTAACTAACTAACTAACTAACTACCTAATTAACTTCTCTATGTTGCATATGTTGGTTAACTATAATTTTACAACGACGAAACATGACCGCCCACGCTTATCGGCAAGGCATATGATGAATGAATAGTTTTACCAGTTGCACAATCACATGTGTCTTTTTCTCCGATCTATAGCTTAGTGATCATGCGAAATTTCGGCTTGATGTGTTCGGTTTGCAGTCTGAAGATTTTTACTTGTTTTCTTATATGAAGTTAAATATGTATAATCATACTTGCTGCTTTGACAATTTGACTCCTACATAGTTCTATAATTATTTCTTATAAATCTCCAAGCCTGGTCATAGGTTATATCTATGTTAAGATGATGTAGTTGTCCACCTTCCTTTGTCAGTCTGACAATTTCTTAATTTCCGAATATGATGCAATGTGAGGGAATCCAGTTTATGATAGCACATTTGGATTTATGGCATAGTCCGTAGAATTCTGTTCTTAGGTCTGTTAGTTCTGCGCTCTTTTCTGCTCTTTAGCAATAAAACTGCAGATTTCGCCTCTGTAAAGAGAGCTATCTATTTCTCTATATTCATCTCTGTCTGCATTTCTGCTACATCTTTCAAGCTCTCTATCGTGGCTCTGATATAATTTTAGAATTTCCTTTGCCATTGTATGTGTTTTCTCTATTCCATTTTTAATTCAGAGTATATTATCTTATTTATTAACCAACATTTGTTAAAGATCAAATGATACTAGAATTTCATTACATTGTAAGAAGACTCGTCTATAACATTTATATTCAAAGGCGTTTATGCGCTGTTCTGCGTGTTTAGTAAGTGTCCATGTCTCACAGGCGTATGTTGCAATGGAAAAGATGCTTGCTCTTAAAAATCTAATTTTTGTAGTTCTGTCTGTCCCACTCCATAATTTATTCAGCTGTTTTAGTCTTTGAAGAGCAATTAATAGTCGCCGTTTAATTTCTTTCATTGTGTCGCCGTTGTTGGTAACACAGAATGGCATAGAAAACCTAATAGCCTCAACCCAATTGAATAGTGAAAATCGCAACTTATATCTTAACATAGCAAAAACAAAGATAATGCATACAGATAAAATTACTATGGAGAAAGAAATATACATTAATGGGGGAAAATTGGAGGTGAGTAGAGAAGAGAAGAGAAGAGAAGAGTAGAGAAGGGAGGAGAAGAGAAGAGTAGAGAAGAGAGGAGAAGAGAAGAGAGGAGAAGAGAAGAGAAGAGTAGAGAAGAGAGGAGAAGAGAAGAGAGGAGAAGAGAAGAGAAGAGTAGAGAAGAGAGGAGAAGAGAAGAGAAGAGAGGAGAAGAGAAGAAAAGAGAAGAGAGGAGAAGAGAAGAGTAGAGAAGAGAGGAGAAGAGAAGAGTAGAGAAGAGAGGAGAAGAGAAGAAAGTAGAGAAGAGAAGAGAAGAGAAGAGAAGAGAAGAGTAGAGAAGAGAGGAGAAGAGAAGAGAAGAGTAGAGAAGAGAAGAGAAGAGTAGAGAAGAGAGGAGAAGAGAAGAGTAGAGAAGAGAGGAGAAGAGAAGAGAAGAGAGGAGAAGAGAAGAGAAGAGTAGAGAAGAGAAGAGAGGAGAAGAGAAGAGAGGAGAAGAGAAGAGAGGAGAAGAGAAGAGAAGAGTAGAGAAGAGAGGAGAAGAGAAGAGAAGAGTAGAGAAGAGAGGGGAAGAGAAGAGAAGAGTAGATAAGAGAGGAGAAGAGAAGAGAAGAGAGGAGAAGAGAAGAGAAGAGTAGAGAAGAGAGGAGAAGAGAAGAGAAGAGAAGAGAGGAGAAGAGAGGAGTAGAGAAGAGAAGAGAATAGAAGAGTAGAGAAGAGACGAGAAGAGAAGAGAAGAGAAGAGAGGAGAAGAGAAGAGAAGAGAAGAGAAGAGAAGAGAAAAGAAGAGAAGAGAAGAGAGGAGAAGAGAAGAGTAGAGAAGAGAGGAGAAGAGAAGAGTAGAGAAGAGAAGAGTAGAGAAGAGAAGAGAAGAGAAGAGTAGAGAAGAGAAGAGAGGAGAAGAGAAGAGAAAAGAAGAGAAGAGAAGAGAAGAGAGGAGAAGAGAAGAGTAGAGAAGAGAGGAGAAGAGAAGAGAAGAGAAGAGAAGAGAAACGTCTATCTTCTACGAGCAATCCTAATCAGTAGTCTAAACAAGGTACCACACATTACTTCGCACGATATTTGATGCTACCTATTTAAAGCTGCTGATGTAATCAATATCATGCAGGCCATCTTGATTTCCCAACAAATTACCTGGTACACGTTTTGAGCTGTGTTAACCTGGGAGTCCAGGAAAAGTTTCAACATTGGCCTCCGTGTGACTTCGAACCCATGACCACCCGAGGTGGCCATTGTACTGCTCTGGCTCTTTCAATACGCCTTAATGGCACATACAAGATCGTATACTTCATAGGCCTGGCAACGTCGGTACGAAAGCAAAATATTCTTTTACAGAAACCGACATTTAAAACCGATTATCTCATTTGATTCTGGTCTGTCCCCAGGAAATCAGTCAGTACCATAATCTTATCCTTCCCAATAAATTGAAATGATTTTGATGATGAAAATTTTCCCAAGAGACCCATAGAGGCAAACACAAAGAAACTAAAACCAGACACGCCTCAATAAATCCCGCTTCCACAAAATGGGCTCGAAAAATCAATCCCGGTCATTTTCTCATAAACAACTATGAAAAGATCGTAATAAAGAAGATATCTCAATGGGGTTAAGGGGCACAAGCAAATACAATATTTATAAGTTCAATGAGTTTAAAGGCGAGAGGTTTATCGTCATTACACTGGGTTTTATCCAATATGTCTCGGTATCTTTTGGTTGACAGAAAGCGTCACATACCGCACGAACTCGGTATCCAGCGACGACCCTTCAAGAGTCTCCAAAAAATTACGCATGTGAAACTATTGTTATTATCATCATCTTCAATTTTTACCGCCTAGCGTCGTGGGGAGGAATACTTGATGTTCCAGCGTGCGATGGGTGGCACTGGATAGTGTCATTCCATGTGATTGTACAATGTTTGTGATTTTGTCAATCCATTGTCTTCTCGGGCGTCCTCTTTCTCTGGTATCAGATCTATTCTGAATTAGTACTAGTGCTGGTAGTAGTTGGTGAACCGAATGTCGAAGTCCAAAAAGGAATCGACGACCTTCGGAACGCGAGGCAATTGGCTTGCCCATTTCACCATGGAGCTCCCCCTTCCTCCCCTCCCCATGCCAAGTATTAACAACCACATGGACCTACCTGGCTCCCATACACGCGGCTGTGAATGTATTTCTGCTATCAATATCCAGCAAGGTGTGCTCCTCCTGGAACTCGTGTTGCGTCGGGGTGTCTGTGTCACTTGCCAATGTGTCATCCTAGAGAGATAACATCAAAATAGTTAATGTAGATTGAGAACACGGTCATCATTAGCATCATCATTACCATCGCCATCATTACTTTCATGTGCCATGTCTATAGGCGTGGGCGGTCAAGTCTCAACATGAAACATGATCACCAGAGTCTCGGTTCAAAGCGGTGTTCTTGTCCCATTTATCTCACGTGCCCAAGCCATACAGTGCCTTCCACTTGCTGAATTGCTATCAATGCTGTCATTGACACTAAGTTTTTCCAATTTATTTCTCTTCATAACGCGCCCAAATGAATCTTATCTGTCTACGCCTAATTTCTCTAATCAGTTTACAGTTTTCGATTGTGTTTGTACAATTATCTCATTCGTGTCTATTTCCTTTTTCTCAGAAAACTCACCACTGCCATTAGACATTCTCTTATTTAGTAGAGATATAGAAGGTAAAGTAAACGCCTTTTCCCAAAGTAGGCTATCAGCCAGAAGACACGTTATCGGATAATAGCAAAAATACTCGTACAATAAACAATAAAGAACGATAGACTTAAGCGGAGAGGCAGAGACAATAGGGTTACACTGGGTCGCCGGAAAAACAAGACTGTGATAACATGTTCACTAAATCACGCAGAGGAATTGTTGACTTTCCAAATCATAGTTGAAATTACAGACACACATTCAAACTGTGGAACTGTCCCCAGTACAACTTGCCAGTGCTAACATTTGCTCTCTGGTATTATAATTCTGTTCTATCCAGGCTATTTGTAAGTCCCGGTGCTGTAGTTTATATTTGGATTGTGATCATGGCAGTTTTAGACTGAATAGACAAACTACTAAATTAGTCGCATGGATATATTACAACAACTTGTCATCTTCAGAAAGATAGGCAGGGGCGTCACTAGGGGGGTGCGGGCCGCACCGGGTGACACCATCAAGGGGTGACACCAAAATAAAAAAATTGCAAATTTGACAAAGCAGACATAGCTCTGTCTAGTCGGGTTTCATAACCGTTCATTGTTAATTTTAGAAATTTTAATGTTAAATAACAAAAATTTAAATTTGTCCGAGTTTGTCGAAGTTCTTTATTTATGTTTTACCTGAAGTATTGAAGTTATATTGTTCAATTTGTTTTCTTTCTTATGTCCTTATGAACTTTTTGACTTATTTTACAAACATTACTATATGCGATTATATATGGTACAGGAACACTCGGAAGAAGACCATGGTGAAAGTCTAGAGGGGTGACACCAAGAGTTTACCGCACTGGGTGACACCAACCCCAGTGACGCCACTGAAGATAGGTCAAGAAAAATGTGACCGAACTTATTAAGCGGACGGGACACCATCGATTACAAGAGACTGATAACGCAGGTGATATTCCTGACTTTTATAGCGGAAAGAAAGTTTAGTGATGGTCTGAAAGCTTGAATTATACAGGGCAACGGAAGTATGGCTGTAGAGATTTGAATATACCCCAAGGAAGTCTTGTCGAATGTATGTCTATTAACTTGTATACCGCTATCCCCCTAGTCTGTAGTAAATAAATCGATAAGTAGATGCCAGACGTTTCTCAGGACTGTTTATTCTGAAACTAATACCCCGACGACAAACCACCTGATTGAGCAGTAAACCTTACATCTAGCTCATTAAGTACAGAGAGAAAGAATAGTCAAGTATTACATAGGCTCCTGAAATAAACAGTGTAAGAAATGTACACTTGATATAACATAAACGTTCCTGACATCCTGTCAAGGATATATATCAACACATGAATTAGTATAATTTGCTGAAGAACGGGAGCTATGAGGAAGCGTGATAGCTAAACTCAAAGTTGAGTTGATTCAAGAACCGATATCACAGCCCTCGAGACATTCCCATAAGCGCGCCGTCCACATCTGCAACAGTCAGCGAAGAGTCCTAATAGTAATGATACCAGTTGCAGCATGATTATTTATTCATCTGGCCTTTCCTCTGTGTACTCAGTGTCGTCCAGATCATCTAGATCAGTGGTTCTTAACCAATTTTGGTCCATGCACCCTTTCAACATATGATCAGAATGTGACCCCCACCCTTTCAAAAATGTCACCCCTTACACACACACACACACACACACACACACACACGCACGCACGCACGCACGCACGCACGCACGCACACACACACTACACACACACACACACACACACACACACACACAAGAGGCTTCTCATAAGTCTTTAGTCTGACCATGAAGGAGTAGGCGGAGAAAATTGAAATTTGGCACAGTGATTATTCCTTCTCAATGTAGCCACAACCTGAATTTCTGCATTTCTGCCATCTCTGATCTTGAAAAGACCTTCAGAATAAAACAACCTATTTTTCGAACTAAACCAGTTACCACAAGCCAGTATGACTTCTTCGTCACTGTCAACACGATTTCCTTTCAGTAGTTTTTAAGATTTGACAAAAGAAAAAAGTCTAATAGAGCCAAATCTGGAGAATCTGGTGGGTGTGGAAGAATTTCAATATTCAAATCGTTGACAGTTTGCAGCACAAGCCGTGCTTTATGGGAGGGCGCTTTGTCTTGAAGCAAAGGCAAAATTTGCGTACACGCTATCCCTCGTTTTCTGGTCAAGCCCTTTCTCATCTCATCATGTTCCTCTTGTACTTTGCGGTGTCGAGTTGTAGTATAAACAGCGGGAGAGTACCCGCTTATGGACTTCATGTATCGATATTTCCATGGACTCTTGGTCGGCCTCTTCCTCTGCTTCCCTCTGGTCTGTGCATCATTGCTTTTTGTGGTATACTGTTAGTTGGTAACCTACTTGCACGGCCAAACCATTTAACTTGCTGCCTTCTAAAAAAATCTAGTGCAGCAATAACCCTCACTATAATCCTTATTTCTTCATTTCTGATCTTATCTCTTCTTGATACATTGAGTATTCTTCTCAGGAATCTCATTTCTGTTGTTGTGATATTTCTTTTCTCTTTTTCTGTCATTGTCCAGGTTTGGCATTGGTAACATAGAGATGGTATGAAGATTGTGCTGTAAAGTGCTTTCTTAGTAGTTATTGAAACATGTTTGTTCTTTGGTATTGGTGCCATTTGTCCAATGAGTTGGTTTGCCTTATTGCATCTATTTTCGATCTCGTTTTCTGATTTGCCGTTTGATGATATTATACTTCCTACGTATTTAAAACTCTTTACTTGTTTCAAGGGATATTCGTTTAGGTGAAACGTTGTTGCTTTTTCTTCTTTAGTTATAGTCAATACCTCTGTTTTACCTGTGCTAATTTTCATGTTATGTTCCCCACACATTTCGTTTAGATATTCATGTGGTCTTGTAATTCAGCTTCTGATTTTGCTATTAGTGCTTGGTAGTCCGCAAACAGGAGTTCTCTAATGGTTAGATTTGCAGATGGTTCTTCTTCTGTATTCTCGTGATGCGGTGTTCTTGCGGTCTGTGCTTGATTTTTATTTATTTTTTTTTTTTTAAACATATGTTGTCTATATATGTTATAAACAAGAGAAGGGACGGGACAAAACCTTGTCATACTCCGGATCTTATGGTGAAGGGTTCTGAGTATCCTCCATTTGCTCTCACTATGCATTCACTGTTGTTGTATAAGCTTCTACATTGGTACCCCTAAAATTCCCCCGTGGTGGAAAGGGGGGGGGGGGGAGGAATTCCCCAGCGGCTGAGAACCATTAATCTAAATACTCTGCCGCACCATTCACGTCAGACCACGATGAGTGATCTGTTCTTCGACACTATATACATAATCCCAAAGGACGCAGGCCGCATCGACCTTATCGTGCACCAAATACCCCATCCAGCGATGCAGAGCCAGCCAATCTATCCGCCTGCTCGTTTCCCAAGATATCAGCATGTCCTCTGGACAAAATCCAAGGGATACGCACTATCTTTGATTTTTGTATCTTAGCTCAATCTAATTAGCAGGGTACTCGATGAGTATAATGATGGTGATGATGATAGTGATGATGGTAATGATGAAAGTGATAGTGATGATGATGATGATGTTTATGAAGATGACAGTGACGATAACGATAGAAACCGATAACTAACGAAGCCGTGATAATATCTTGGTTAGTGATCTTTCTGACTGAACACATTTATTCTTGTTTAATCCTAGAGTTAAACAACATAATGGTTTCTGATCAGTCAAGCGCTGGGGTCCCGCAGCCTAGCAAAATAGATAACAAATAATTTCCCAAATGCTCTAGACATTTTCTGAGAAAGAAAGTTACGAAGAATGCAACTGATCGACCAATATAATTAAGCGAGGTCGTGGTATGAGTTAGAATCTAAGAAGTCATATCTCTACATGTTTAACTCTTTCTCTGTCAAGAAACTCACCTTTCGTTTAATTGCTGTTGTCCCACCCAGTTGAAACACTAATCTATGAGGACAATTTGAATTATAGAAAACACAAAATACAAACCAGAACACAACAGGATATATATGCATTTGCAAGAAAACACAGACGAGGACACAGGGGATCCAAATGGGTCTCACAAACTCTGCCTCTAGCAGATATGGAGCACTCAAGCTGCCCATAACATTTCCTAAAAGACTGCCCTGCCTTCGCCTAACCGAGGCAGGAAATCTGGTCCACTGTATAGACACTCTGGAGTACCAGTGAAGACCTCAAGAGAACCATCCTGTTTGTGATACATGCTAGAATAGGTACACAGCAAATGACGATCGCAGAGGACGAAGAAGAAGATATATTAATCCACTATATCCTAATTATTACTTTGGCTCCTTCTTTCGTGGAAATTTGTAAACTTGAAACCATCCTCTTCAATTTAGATAACTATTCAATTGTAGCCTTGCGATACAAACCAAAGCTATTTTAAAGTAATAGCTCGCTGACATTGAAGGAATTAAGTAACAAACCTATTTAGAAAGATAATTTTATGGATGCAATTCCCTTGACTTGCAGACACGACCAGGCAGACGTGTCACTCGAATGAGAGAGATGTGTCACGCGGCAAATAGATCCAACTGACAGATAGAACTAAACTAGGTTCCCTAGACACAAGCCAGCTGGGCAGATTCTAGTTAATGTAAATCACAGGGGATCTGGTTGGAACCTCGTCTGCATTTCAACGATAGTACTGTGCTTTTTAAATGTAATTAACGCGTGTAGCATTTGACATCTTTCAAGGATGGATTCGATCATCATGACATCTGGATAGAAAGCTACTCACGAATAGAACTAGTCACTGACATAATAAGCTGATAATTTACATTCATTGGGTGAGTCCCGAGAAGGTGTAAACGGGACAATTTCGTGCAAACAGGAAGGTTGGATTGAAAGAGTGACAATCATACAGATACTGCTTGTCGTTATGTCTTGAAGAAACCTTTGTATCGAAGAAATTGGTAGCATACTACATGACTAGAAGAAGAAGAAGAAGAAGAAGAAGAAGAAGAAGAAGAAGAAGAAGAAGAAGAAGAAGACGAAGAAGAAGAAGAAAAGAATAATAATAATAATAATAATAATAATAATAATAATAAGAAGAAGAAGAAGAAGAAGAACAACAACAACAACAACAACAACAACAAGAGAAGAAGAAGAAGAAGAAGAAGAAGAAGAAGAAGAAGAAGAAGAAGAAGAAGAAGAAGAAGAAGAAGAAGAAGAAGAAGAAGAGGAAGAAGAAGAAGAAGAAGAAGAAGAAGAAGAAGAAGAAGAAGAAGAAGAAGAAGAAGAAGATATAACAAATCAACTTCATTAGACCAGAAACTACGGAAATGTCAAGAACATGAAACTAACTACTGCTTCCATTAGAAACATGAACGCGGAGGTCTGAGTATCTGACTATTCTTGGGCCCAGTCAATATTTCTACAATAGTGCCACATCAACGAATGACTGCACACAGAATGGCATGCATAAATACCACATTGACGCGGGAAAGGCGGTATTTCGACGAACTGTTTGTTATTTTACACTTTTAAAGAAACACAGGTTTTGGTGCTGCAGACATCTCGATCCCACAGGTCGTCCTAAGAATGGCATTAAGCTGGTAAGGGTAGACAAGCCACCAGCTTTGGGATGGCAAACGACATCACTATTTCAAATAATAATAGGTAAGAGAAGTAACGGCTGCTCAGGATATCATCATCGTGTGCCATTTCGATAAGCGTGGACGGTCATGTTTCGCTATCTCACTCGATCACCAGAGTCATGGATCAGCTCAGTATTTCTGTCTCGCCCATGCCACGTGGCCAAGCCATCCAGGTATTTACTTCTGTGCCTTCCCCTTGTCCTATTTCCCTCGATCTTGCCAGTTGTCATCAAGTTCTCCAGTGTATTTCTTCTCATAACGTGTCCAAATATTTTGACTGTCAACGTCTACATTTCCTAATCATTTATGATTTTCATTTGTTTCTTGTAGGACTTAGTCATTAGTTTTTCTGTCTGTCCATGGTATTCTTTGCATTTTTCTCAGAAAACACATTTCCACAGCCATGAGATGTTGTTCAGCCAGTTTGTTCATTGTCCACGCTTTATGTCCATACTAAAGCAAATATCTATGTAACACCTCAACACTCTTTTTTCTTGTAGCAAGTGACATCTTTTTAGTGGTCAGAATGTTTTCCATCTTGCAAAAGCCTATCTTCGCCATGGTGATTCTAGTCTAATCTCTTCAAGGCATCTGTCATCAGATGTTATGAATATTCCGAGATAAGCGTACGTATTTACTTGTCTAAGAATTTTCACATTTACATATATATTACATTGTGGTCGTTCCTCTTTCTTAGTGATGACCATAATCTGTGCCTTCTTATAATTTAATTATAACCTTAGTTGTTCACTGTGTGTAGCAACCGAATCTATAAAATGTTGCAGATCTTGCTCACTGTCTGCAATCAATACTATATGGTCCACACATTTAATGTTACTTATGTTTCATCCTCCAATGATGATTCCTTTCTTATCTTCTACATTTCTGAAAATATTTTTAGTGTACAGGGAAAAAAGATCTGGAGAAATTATACATCCCTGTCACACCTCTCTTAATAGGCCGATATTGGCCTTCTTCATTATGAATCCTTATGGCAGCTTGTTGTTTCCAATATATGTTTTTTACATGTCTAAGGTTTTTCCCATAATTTTGTTGTTGTTGTATACTTATCATATCGATATGTCTTACTTTATCGAAAACCTTAGCAGCAAGATATAACATTGGGATATAACAATAGAATATAACAATGGAATATAACAATGGGATATAACAATAGGATATATCAATGGGATATAACAATGGGACATAACAATGCGATTTAACAATGGGATATAACAATAGGATATAACAATGGGATATAACAATTGGATATAACAATGGGATATAACAATGGGATATAGCAATGGGATATAGCAATGGGATATAACAATAGGATATAACAATAGGATATAACAATATGATATAACAATTGGACATAACAATGCGATATAACAATGGGATATAACAATAGGATATAACAATGAGATATAACAATGGGATATAACAATAGGATATAACAATAGGGTATAACAATAGGATATACCAATGGGATATAACAATGGGATATAACAATGGGATATAACAATGAGATATAACAATAGGATATAACAATGGGATATAACACTGGGATATAACAAAAGGATATAACAATAGGATATAACAATGGAATATAACAATAGGAAATAAAAACAGTTAGGAAGGTGTAACTCCTGCTAAAAACATGAGAGATATTAAACACAAGCACCGTTTATACATTATTACGGGAAAACATATAAATGATGACATCCAACAAAGAAATAACATACAAAATATGTATACAACGACACAAAGATTCGACGTTTCGATTACAATAACTCTCCATAGGAACAGCACAAACAGATCTAAAGAAAACCATGAAATTAAAATATTTAATAAATAACAAAGTCTAAGTATGATATGTTGCACCTACTTCGTTGCTAATAAGGCGGCGCAGAAGCTGAGTTGAGTTGAGTTGAGTTAAGAACCGACATCACTGCACTCGGGACATTCCCATACGTGCTCCGTCCCCTCGTTCAACAGCCAGCGAAGAGTCATACTACTAATCGTTCCCACCGTTATCTGATTAAACGTTCTCCTGGTCTTCCCTCTCAGTTTTGAGATTCTTCCAGAACCCCTGCCGATCCCCCGCAATCTCATTCTTTCCACATATGGGTTCTCAAGCTGTTCCTCTGCCTTCTCCACCTGGCCCCACAAGCGCACGACCACCTCCCCCTTGTCCATAGGCAAACTACCACCAAGAGGTACATTCCCTGCTAGCCTATCAGCCTGTTCATTCACCCGTACCTCCGCATGGCCAGGGCAAAATATCCATACAATTCTCACAATCTGTAACCTCTGAAGCGACGAGAGCCATTCCACACAAAACATTCCTTTCTCCACCTTACTAAGCATATTCTTTGAATCTGTAATGAATACAACGTGTGTTGCAGTAGTCTCCTCTAGCCACCGGAATGCCGCTGGTACTGCCTCCACCTCCATTCTTATGCTGGAGGTCGTAGTCTCATATGCCAGACTCTCCTTTTTCAAGACTCTTCCATTAGCCTTTGCAGTTCAGTTGTGAAAGGTGCCAAATAAGAACACGCGCAAACAGTTAGATATGGATATACAGAGGTAAGTCAGCAGAATTATACAGTGACATCTACAACAGTATTGATTCCCGTTGGGTGGCTGCAGCCCAAAGAGTTGATTAATTGGCGTTCAATTTTAAGCCTAATTAAGTTACTAGGGAAACATGGCGTCACTGCTATAAACTATACATCATCGGCTCCATTGTGATCAAAAGAAATTAAATAGTTAGAGACAGATTTGTCAGTGTTTTGTATACGTTGGGGATATTATACAAAACTCTGATCAATCTGTCTCCAAACATTTATCTCACTTTTTTTCTCAGGAGTTACAAGTACCTAACTTTAAAAAAAAAATGCCTATCACTATTTCAAAGCAGATTCTCATTCGCACCATTTTCACTTGCATTTCATTAAATTGGGCTATTTATGGGCGACAGTTATTAGATTTCACAGCGATCGATATCCTATTCCCTGAAAAATCAAAATTTGCAGAAATCGCGTGCAAAGATAAACCGAGGATGCGCTTAGCCGTCCTGACTTTGTTTTCACGCAATTGTAAAGGTATTTGGTGGGAACATGTCTGGATTTGTTCACCACAAGATTCAATATTTACAGCAATCACCGGAGGGGTTAGCATGAAACAGAATTTTGAATGGAGAATTTGCACCGAATCTTCAGTACACATAGAAAAAATATAGGGACAGTGAAAAATATACGCGGTTCCATATCTTCTATTATAAATGATATATTTCTCAGTTCATGAAACTCTCAGATGGTAAAAGCATTTAGTTTGCTCTTCTTACGATGTTCTGATTCTCTCCCTCCCCCTCTCCTCTCTCTACTTCTCCCTCTCCCCCTTTTTCCCCGTCTCTCCTCTCTCTCTCTCTCTCTCTCTCTCTCTCTCTCTCTCTCTCTCTCTTAAATATAAAGGATATTAAAAGGATTTTAAGACGTAAGATTGATTGATTGATTGATTTAGGAACCGACATCACAGCATTCGGGACATTCCCATAAGGTGCAATATCAATACCTGTATCAATCATGTCCTGCTTAAATACATCTTTGTATCGTAGTAAAGGCTGACCACGAGATCTTTTACCCATCAGTAATTCACCAAAAGTTCACCGTCATCCATCCTCCTAAGATGTTCTGTCTATCTAAGTCTACGAAGCCTGAGCATGGAACAAACCGTCACACAACCCTATCTTTGCAACACTTCAGTATTTGTGATTTTGTCTTGCCACTTAATATTTTTTAAAAATCGGCTCTGTAGCGAATTGGTTACGACGTTCGTAATCCCGCTTACGAGTTCGAAACATAGTTGCTAGCGATTTGGCAGCAGACCGCATTGTGTTGGTTTTATAAAATGGTTTGAATGCCGGTAGTTC
This sequence comes from Cepaea hortensis, assembly GCA_963921405.1. NCBI lineage: Eukaryota > Metazoa > Mollusca > Gastropoda > Stylommatophora > Helicidae > Cepaea > Cepaea hortensis. The sequence continues at coordinate 42,325,733 of OY992887.1, read as the reverse complement.
AGAAAACAATGGCACACTACTAAACGTACATTATTTAAGAAATTACAAACATTCAAAAATGCTGGGGTTAACTGCGACGTCCTGTAAAGGATATGCAACTAACTGTTTTAACTTAATACCAAGTAATCTTCGCAGAGACCGCATATGAAAGCTGTTTAAACGTTTCTTTTGATGTAAGTTGACCAGACTTCACTACCATACAGAAGACTACTACGGACACAGGCATGAAAGACAAGGACTTTTGTCTTGGCAGTAAGCTTCCTCTTCTCCCAGACTCTTTTTGTTAACCAGTTCATTGTTGTTGCTGTCTTACCAATTCTGATGTTGATTTCCCGATGAAGGGATACATTACTATTTACTACTTTGATCCTAGACATGTAAAATGGTCTACCATCTCTAGTTCGGTGTCGTCAATAAAGATTGATGGTACCCCATGTGCACCTTGTGACATAACCTGTGTCTTCTTTTTGTTAATTGTTAAACCCAATTGACAACAAGCATTGGAGAATATATATATATATATATATATATATATATATATATATATATATATATATATATATATATATATATATATATATATATATATATATATATATGTTGTAAAGCAATAACTCGCACGTTTGGCTTCCGACCCGGTGGTAAAATGTGTTCAGTTAAAATCCTTAACGAGACGGAAATAAAAAAAAAGGACATGAACTAGATTCCTTTGTTAACCCAGCCTAAAGTGAATACCATGAAATGACCTGAGAAGTAAATGCAGCGGGCGTGTATTTGACTAAAACACCCTTAGAGGCTGATTAGTCTGTACAAATATTGGGTGTATTTTTAATGAATGTGCAGTGTTTTAAAATATTGCCGGTCCAAGTTTTGTATTCACCCTCTGTAAAGTTCATGCAACATAATAGGTAAATACAAAAGTTTGAACGGAAATATTTTCAAACACTGCACAGTCATTAAAAATACACCCTATACTAGGCTAGTACCATTTAGTCAATACGTCACAAAGCTCGTGTAAGAAGCTATACATATTCTGTACGTTGTTCTGTATGATTTCAAATAATTAGATACACCGTGTGTTGCTCTTAGTAACCCAACAGAGTGTACACATGCATATACACACACACACACATACGAAGACCACATAGCAACAAAGGGATATTTTGCTTCAGATATACTGGAAATAAAACATAATTCCTCCAAACCTGATTACAGTTCTATTGGATTTTGTCTCAGTTGTGTCATCACACATAAGTTGTCACAAATATGTCGTGATAATTGTGGCGTCACATGTTGTTACCAGTGATTCGCGATAATTGTGTCATCAAAAATATTTTGTCACAAGATATGTCTTGATAACAATGTAATCATAAATATTTTATCATAAAATATGTCGTGATAATTTATGTTGTCATAAATATATTGTCACAAATGTATCGTCATAGATTTGGAATCAATGACGATTCTTGTTCCATAAACAGTCAAACCTCGGTTTTCATTGATAATCCGTCCTAAAACAATCGACGAAATCCGAAACCGACGTAAACCGAGGTAATTATGTTCATATGAATCAATGTAAATCAAATTTATTCGTTCTAGACACTCCAAAATAGTACCCAAAACACATTTTATAGAGAATAAATATAGTGTTTAATACTATCTTTCGGTCCCAAACTTGTTCGAACTCTCACCTTCGCCGTGCCTAGTAACACCGTGTATGCAGTGCGCTTGTTGAATTTTTCAAAACATCCTCTGCTGGCCTTAAAATCACTAAATACGAGGGTAAGTTAATAAGTAAGTCACAAATGGATGAAGAAAAATAACTAAATATGATAACAACTTGACACCAGTTTATGTTTAAACATACATACTCCCTTTATTTCTCACCATAATTTCCACCAACACTGATGCACTTATCCCATCGTTTTATCAGTCATCATAAACCGGCTGCATAGAACTGCGTGCTCTGTTTTCTAAAGAACTCGCGATGTCTTCTAAGAGGCCCTCCTTGTGGCGTACGGGCGAGATCGTAACCTCAGGGATGTGTTGGTCCATAGCAATCTACCCCAACCTCACAAGTCTCTTCCTGGCACGGTGGCCTGTCTTCGATCGCGTTGTAAGACCTGGCCACACGTATTTCAAACCCAGAGTCTGGTATTCCCTAAGGCGACATTCCACATCAGTGAGGGTTTCTCATGCACGAGTCGCAACGTTATCTATGCGATTAAATGCACACGTTGTGGCATGAGATACATCAGGCAGACAGGTTTACGTCTTGCTGACAGATTTAGATATCTTTGTGACATCAACAGTGGCGCCCAGAAACCAGTATCCATGCACTTCAACAGTCCTGACCACTGTGGCGTGGCTGACATACAGGTCACGGCGATCAAATCGTGCGCATCCCACGAACGGGATCTTCAAACATTGGAAAACTGTCTCATCTTGCAGTTTCATTTAACTTCCAAACCCCACCCCCTCCCACCCCTCCCCCAGTTGTATAGTCCACTAAAAGGTAATTGCATGTCCTTTGCAGGACATAACAGTCTGCCACAGCATTATTTCTGCTGTTTGGGATTTCTTGACAGGTTTACGTTCGGAGGTTTGCAATCGTTTTCCGAGCGACCGCTACTCATGCCCCTCTGTGAGGACCAACGCAATGAAATCTTCCGTCAATGTGTTTCGAGCGCACAAAGAGAAATTGCCAATAGAAAAGTGCGCCCGTGACAATTTCGCCTATCCTATTTTTAATAGGAGCACCTCTCCACCGAACCCCTTCCCGCCGAGCTGTTTAGCCAATAGCTGAGCTTCTGACGTTTTGACCTTTGACCCGTTGACCATACACTCGGCTCATACAATCCACTGATAGCCGTCGAACTCGTGTCAGTCGTCATTCACTCCAAGCTAGGACGCAGATTCAGATAAGTACCCTTAATATTATTGTCATGTAGTGTGTTCCATGTAGTTTTGTGTTGGTTTGTGTTTGTCTGTTCTGTGCTGACGAAAGCTTGGACCGCAACGTCCAATTTGTTTCTTGTAATCGTCTTTTAGTAAAGCTCACAATCTACTTCTTGTTTTTTTGGTGATTCATTCATTGTCTGTTTTCTAAACCACGTTTTCACTTCACATTCAACTTCGGCGACATTCGCGAAATGTCTCCCGCCAAGGTGTGTTGTCAGTGTTAATGCTGACAAATGGTTGTCCCGAAAAGCGGTGCATAGCTGGGTAGAAAAAGTTACGAGGGTGAGTCAATAAGTAAGTCACACAGTTCTGTGGGATGGCAGGTAAATGAAAACAAAGCACGCAGTTCTATGCAGTCGGTTTGAGAGGACTGATAAAACGATGGGATAAGTGCATCGGTATTGGTGGAAATTATGTTGAGAAATAAAGGTACAATGTATGTTTACAAATAAACTGGTTTCAAGTTGTTATCATGTGTAGTTATTTTTCTACAGCCATTTGTGACTTACATATATACTTACTCTCGTATACTATCATTCGTCCCAGGCATTTGCTTAATGAGATCGGCATACAACAGTCTAGCCTTTTCAAATACGATTGCCTCTGAAACATAATCGCCATCTAAATGTTTTTGATTTATCCAAATTATTATTAACTATTCAACATATTCAATTGTTTGTGATCTCTATTTCGTTAGCACATTCACTCGTTTCGCTACATTAGCCTCGTTTATTGCTTTCTTTTTCTCCCCAATGGATGGCGAATTCCAGTAAGTGCGGCCGACTTCAGCAATATTAATGCCGCTTTCTTATTTTATTATTAGCAAGTGATGCTCACACAACGAAACACAACGCCAAACTGAGCAGAAGAACTCATGAGTCCCTTTGTGTTCGCAAAATTACCAGCGAGGTCACATGGGCACGTCGACGAAATCCGAGGCAACCGACGAAAACCGAGACAATGTTATGGCGAAAAAAACGACGAAAATCGAAACCGACGAAAACCGAAGGCAACGACAACCGAGGTTTGACTGTATACATAACTGGGTAAAGAATACTGCAGCTATTGCTACATCACCAAGAGCTACACCACGAAGTGCTACACCATGAAATGCTCAACACGAAGTGCTACACCGCGAAAGGCTACATCAGGAAGGACTACATCACCAAGGGCTACATCACGAAGACCTACATTACGAAGGCTGCATCATGAAGAGTTGCATCACATAGGATTTATACTATGAACTTCATATAAAAACAGTTAAAATAATCTTTTACACATTTTGAGACTACTGTGTAAATATATTTTTACAAACCTGTCGGGACTGGAAAGATGATGTTATCAATATAACACCGAACACCTTTATCTCCATCACACTGCTTTAGGAAGAGCTGACCTAAGAGCCCAGGTTAATGTTTAAAAATCTCACCCTAATGGGTATTCGTACAGATGACCAGGTGACAAAAAACTAGCGTGATGAACTTTATATAACACATGCTAATCCTTATTCCTATTGCAACATACGCATGTGAGACTTGGACACTTACTAAACAAGCTACACAGCGCATAAATGCCTTTGAATATAAATGTTATAGACGAGTTCTAATAATATATTGGATACAGATAAGAAGAAATGCATCCATACTTTAAGAGCTGAATATTGAAGAAGGTTGGCAACTAAAGACTATAAAACAAAGAAAAACTGAAATATTTTGGTCACATGAAACGTCACGAAAGTTTGGAGAGAACAATAATGGAGGGGTGTATGTCTGGGAAGAGAGGAAAAGGAAGGCCACAGAGAAGATGGGTGCAGGATGTGGCGGATTATCTCCAGATAGGTGTATCGGAAGCGGGACATCTAGCTTATTATCGATTGGTTTTTCGGAAGGTTGTTATGGGTACGAGGTTCTGCAAAGGACATGCTATTGAATGAATCCTCAGTATTGTACATTGAGACGAAATGTGTATTTATTGCAATTGCTATATCTTCTTCTGCAAGGTCTTAATAATACATTCTTTATCTCCAGAAAGAATCGCTGACAGAGCACTAGTATCTTGAAAATGATATAGACACATCTCATGTCGTTGGTGATTATGTCTGTCCAAAAGTCTTTTGTTCCGTGTGCTGCCAATAATTTCTCCATGTCATGTCGAACCGTGCAACATCTCGTCTCTTGGTTTCCCCCTGCCTCACCCCTAATGTTCCTGTAGCAGAATATGTATGATTAGGTGGGCAAAGCTACATCACGCTTGAGCATCAGGATGGAATGGGAAGAAAGATGCTCAAGTCGTGACGTAGTTTGTTGTTAAGAGTCAGTAAACATCTAGGACTAGAAGAGAGAAGTCACCATGATTTTGTAACGATTCTTGTAGTGGTCATCAATGTGAAATAAACCTCCATTTATATTCAACCAACAGAGTTAGTCCTCTCTATGTGCGCTTTGTTATATTCCCCCTAATGTAACGACATACTCAAGCTTTCCTCTTCTCAAGACATGTCCACAGAATTTGGACTGTCGTCTTCTGATGCGAGTAACAATTTGTCTTTTATACTCAATTACAATAAAAATTAAGGAAAACGAGAAGTAGAATGAGTAAGTTTTACTTGAAGACAATCACAAATTTTCGAGAATTCGCTAGACGGTGACGCGGTCATCTACACAGATGGGTCGGTCGTCCGACATGTGAGAAGCTCATGGGCCTTTACAGCTCGGGCCGGAGGGAGAATTGTGAAGGAGGACTCTGGTGCTTTCACTGAAACCACAAGTAGCCTGACCATGGAAGTCATGGCAGTAAGTAAAGCAATAACATGGCTCGAGACACAGACATTCACTAGGGCTTGTTTCCTTAGCGACTCAATGAACATGATCAAGAGGATAGAGGAGGGGTCGATCCGAAGAGAATGGTTGCTGCCTCTGAAGCGGTCTCGGCTGGCAAAGATTAGTTTCATCTTCGTGCCAGGGCATGCGGGAGTACAAGGAAATGAGCGGGCTGACAAGCTCGCAGGTGAGGCTACTGTGGAGGGCGGACGCGCCATGGACCAGGCTGACATTCTTAATGCTCTACGAGAAGTGAGACTTTTGCGAGAACCAAGTGATGACTGTGAATCTACAACAATGGCCAGACTGCGAGAGCAGCAAATTAAAAGAGGGGTGGCCAAACAAGAACACTACGCAGGAAGCCAAAGAAGATTGATAAACCAACACAGAACTGGCGTCGTTAGCCGCTACACGCTGCGGGATTTGCTGAGGAGGGGATCCGAGCACTTATGGACTGAATGGTTCGATGTGCAACGAGGATGATCTGTCGACTAACTAACTAACTAATCACAAGTAACACACTGGACGTTGTATTGACACACTGAATATTAGCTGTACTGCGAAAACTGCTGTTAGAACTAATAACGTTTAATACTTCACATATGTGCAGCAGATACAATATGAGTATAAACACAGCCAAAACCGAAGTAATGCAAGTTAGCCGATCGCACACTGAATATTAGCTCTACTGCGAAAACTGCTGTTAGGACTAATAACGTTTAATATTTCACATATGTGCAGCAGATACAATATGAGTATAAATACAGCCAAAACCGATGTAATGCAAGTTAGCCGATCGATCGCCGGGCCCACTAAGTATACAGATAAATAGCACAACTCTGAAACAAGTTAAGGAATTCAAATATCTTGGAAGTATGATCACAGAAGATGGCAGATTCGAAAGAGAAATCTAAATCAGATGTCTAAAAGCAAGTGCACTTTCATATCAACTATCACCCTTATTGAAACATCCAAATAAACTCATGTCCGCAAAACGACAGATAATAAACAGCATATTCACACGAACCCTACGCTACCAATCTCAAACGTGGACTTTATCCAAATCAGACTTTCGCAAAATCAACACCTGTGAGATGAGATTCTTGGGGAGAGCTGCCAACTTAACAATCCGAGACCGAGAAAGGAATGCTGTTATCAGACAGACAGTGGGATCAACACCTTGTGCCACATTTATTGAAAGACAGAAGATCACGTGGTTTGGCCATGTCGTTAGAATGCAATACCAGCATCTACCATCACTGGCCTTACATCAAAGATCATCTGCGACGAGACCAAGAGGACGTCCAAGAAGAAAATGGATTGACGACATCAAAGACATTGTACAATCACACCGAATGACACTATCCAGTGCCGCCCATCGGGCGCTGGAGCGTACATTATTCCTCCCCACGACGCTTGAGGGCAAAAGAGGAAAATTATGATGATGATGATGATGATGATGATGACACATAATTTATCAGGCGGTGTCGATCGAACGGGTAGGGAATCAGTAATCCTGAAACTACTGGGAATTTAATAGAATTGGAAAGTATAAGCGCGTTCTAACCATTAAACTTCCGGTGCGCTGATGGTGGCTTAGGGGTTCACCCCTTACATAGGCGAGCTAGACTTTAACGTTGACTTCTCCATTCAGAAAGTAATAATGACAAACTATAGAACGCAAAATTGCATTGAAAAATCAATCATGGTTTGATTGCAACGTCCGACAATGGAAATACATTCTAGACAATCTTTGTAGCGGTCATGTTGATGTGATGGTTAGGTCGTCACCATGACATTGACATGACTGCGGTCGGACAAGGGTCGATGTCAGTTCTCTTTATTCGCTACGAGAGAGAAAGACCGGTCCCCCAATTTTCCACTACCTCAAGCATATAATAATACGAGGGTCGTCCAGTAAGTATCCGGACTGACAACATCTCTAGATAACTATGAGAGATTAACTAGTTTTCAGCGTAGTCACCTGCCACTGTAACACATTTTCCCTCCATCTGGCTACAAGCGTTCGTATTTCGGCAGTATATATAACAATAATTCTTTTGGCTGGTTCTTGAGAAATTGGAGAACTACCCTACGCAGTTCGTCATCAGTATCAAACTTTTGTTCTCCGAGATGCTGTTTCAGAGGGACAAAAACTAGAAAATCATTCGGAGCTAAGTCAGTACTGTAATATTTCGTGCCGGTGTCTCCCAATGCAAGTAGTCAATAACTGTCATAGTTGTGATAGCTGTATGGGATCTCACGTTGTCGTGTTGAAGAAAGACACCTTTACTGGACAGTCCAGTACATTTGCTGTGAATGACTTTCTCGAAAGCGTTTACACCATTCTAGCACTAATTAACATACTACAGTCTGTTCTCCAAACACTCATGACAGACGACGATGAATTTCAGCGTGTTTTAAACCTTCTTTCACCAACAATTTCATCACAATAGTTGGGACGCAGAGGTGTTTCCAGGGCACCAGGGCCGGGTTATATACTGGCCAAGACCTATTGACGCGTCCTCGTCGAGCGTCCTGGGCAACAGGTCCCTTCGGGGTCCTGGCTAAAGTCAGTAGGATCGCCGATTCCTCCGAAGTCGGAGAGTGTCTGCCTGTACGGCGAGGAACCACCAGTCTGCAAACCAATAAGCCAGACATGGGACAACGGATACTCACGCAAACCTCGGGTCCTGTATGACACCACACTGATGTTGGACAACAGGATGCCTTCATCCGACATACAGGACTTCGCGTTGGAGCTCAAGCCAACGAACACAAGCAAGCAAGCAATCACAATAGTTGTTATTCACGAGAGTCAGCTGGTCCAATGCTATTTTGAAAAATACAGCTCGGGAAAACTGATAATACTTGCCCGTTCCACCACCAAGTATCAGATGTATCCTGTTCACGTTGGAGTAGACACTAAAATTAATCATCTTTGTCTCACTAGGCGACCCTCGTATTATGGTCCTAACACTCCACATACCCTCGTATTATGGTCCTAACACTCCACATACCCACACCCCTCCTACTGTGGAACTTGGTTTAAGTCTTTGTGTAAAGCCGCGATGGTAATGTGCTCGAATTCACACTGATGCTGGACTTGTGTAAAACTGACATGAACTTCTAGGTCGATCTAGCCTTAAATGGTTACCAAGAAATGTTCTGTAAAATAAAGGCGACTGACCTAATATTGCCCACATCATCCATCTAGTGACGATTGGACTATACAAATATAATGTTGTGGCTAGACGTTCGCCTACAGATCCGGTTGTCAATGGTTTGAATCCTCATAGGGCGGGTGTTTAATCTGACATCGTCTCCGTTATCGACCCAGCCTAAATTTCGCGCCAATAAATGCCTTGGGAAGCAAGGGCGGTCGGTATTACACTCTACTCACGGGATGTCTTTTGGTTTATAAACTATTCCTTTACCACCATATGCACGCCGTCAGGCGTGTTTACAGGTAATTTACATTCTCTGTTACAAAATGCAATATATTATGAATGAAATTATAGAGACTGCAGAATATAAAAACAATCATTCACTTTATTAGAATCATACACACGGATCCAATGAATGACATGTCCAGCCCACAGCAAAGACACCGATAAGTAACTTTAATATCTACATTTACATGAAGCGTGTTTTCTATAGTTGTGTTGATTTGTGTTTTTATTTTCTTTGCTGACGAAGTCTTCGGACTCAACACCCATTTTGTTACATGCCATCATCTTCTAGTAACACTTTCCGTCTACTTATCGTTTATTGGTGATTCGTTAATTGCAGAAAAATCAGAAGAGTTTTATATGTAACATAGGAAAGGACCATTCCCACGCTTTGTGGTGTACTGTGTATTCAATGTCAGCCCTATAAGTGCATAGACCAGTCAGCACTCAGTGGGTTCTTTAGTCAATATCACATGGAACGCCTTGCCATTTCAAAAAGTTTCATAGTACACATTTTACCTCCAAATGAAAGCCCAGATCAAATAAAATATATACCAAACATCTATAGGAATCGAACATTTAAGTACAGGGCTAGTAAGCAATCGTGCGAGCGATTACCTTGCTTTTGCATTTAATGCGAAATGAAAACCACGATGGTATATGATTATTAACCCACTAGATGTGAAATCGTCCGTGTGCTATAGAGGCTTTAAAATGGAGGGAAAGAATAGAAAAACACTGTAAACCTCTTGCACATACTGTAGAAAGCGATTACAGAGAGTTGACCTGAGACTGGTTATCTCCAACTCCGTAGAAAACAACAGCCAACATCCAACCAACCATTAACACAGGGCGTGGCGTGCCTGGTTGTTGGACTATATAACATCGGGAGATTTAAAGGCAAGGTAAGTAGTAGTAATAGTAGTAGTAGTAGTAGTAGTAGTAGTAGTAGTAGATGTAGTAGTAGTAGTAGTAGTAGTATTAGTAGTAGTAGTAGTAGTATTTTTTGTAGTAATAATAGAACCAGAAGTAATAGTAGTAGTAGTAGTAGTAGTAGTAGTAGTAGTAGTAGTAGTAGTAGTAGTAGTAGTAGTAGTAGTAGTAGTAGTAGTAGTAGTAGCAGTCGTAGTAGTAGTAGAAGGATCAGTAGTCTAAGAAGAAGAAGAAGAAGAAGAAGAAGAAGATGATGATGCTGCTGCAGCAACAGCACTAGTAGTAGTAGCAGCAGCAGCAGCAGCTGCACATAGTACACATAGCAGCAGCAGCAGCAGAAGAAGAAGAAGAAGAAGAAGAAGAAGAAGAAGAAGAAGAAGAAGAAGAAGAAGAAGAAGAAGAAGAAGAAGAAGAAGAGGAAGAAGAGGAAGAAGATGAAGAAGAAGAAGAAGAAAAAGAAGTAGAAGAAGAAGAAGAAGAAGAAGAAGAAGAAGAAGAAGAAGAAGAAGAAGAAGAAGAAGAAGAAGAAGAAGAAGAAGAGGAAGAAGAAGAAGAAGAAGAAGAAGAAGAAGAAGAAGAAGAAGAAGAAGAAGAAGAAGAAGTGAAATACAAATATATCCTATGACCTGCTATTGAGGCTACTGTTTTTCCAGCTGGCCCACGTGATTCATTCAGTTAATGATGTCATGGTTTAATGAGCTTGTTTTTAGTGGCAGATAGTTTTTCAAGGCGTCATCATTAGCCCTGTCAGGAAGTTAAGTTTTTGGCCTAGGAATGACAATTTCTAGTGACGAACCACGGATCATACGCACTCACGCGCGAGCCCACGCGCGCGCTCACACATAAACACATGCATGTATAATCATGGATAGATACACTTATTAACGAATCAATATGTTTGACACAGCAAAGTCACATTGAAAGCTACACAATGTACTCAAATAAATTATATATATATATATATATATATATATATATATATATATATATATATATATATATATACATACGCACACACACACACACACACACACACACACACACACACACAGCCAGCGAACCAACCAATCAACTAGAGCAGTGGTTCTCATCCTTTTTTGGCCCGCGCCCCCCTTCATCATATTTTCAGAACGTAATTACCCCCCCCCCCCCCTCCCCCTTCCTATAAAAAATTTGCCCCTCACCACATTTCAGAACGTCATTCCTCCCCTTTCATATTTCCTATCTAAAAATCCCCCCACTCCTATACAGTATACGTAAAAATGTAAGGTAAATTTAATAGCACATACTAAAACAAGTCTAGACATCCACATAAAACATGATTTGTGGGTCTACTGACTTTATAAAATGAATGTTAGAAGGATGAGACGTACTTAACTGTAAAGTATGAAGGGAAAAACAATATCAAGTAATCGGTTCTTGTATTAACGCGATCTTGAAATGGTCTACATCCCCCCTGGAAACTCTAAAATTCCCCGGGGGGGGGGGAGGGGGAATTCCCCACCGGTTGAGAACCACTGAACTAGAGGGAAGGAAGTCTGTATTCATTACAAAGCAACGATTGTTGTACAGATTTTCAACTGTGTTCCTCGAAAGGAATCGGATGCCTGTTGAGTCAGAGGAAATCTATCAGCTACACATCCCTCCAATCCCACCCAACTCCAATTCTGTTTATATATATATATAAAATTGCACAATTTAATCTACATTAGTTAGTTAGTTGCATATCCTTTACAGAACTTCGCAGTCAACATCAGCATTATTTTACTCTTGTGATCTCTTGGCAAGTTTATATTCAGTAGTTTCCTATTGCTTTCTGAACGACCGGCACTCATACTGTTTCGTAAAAATAAACCAACGCAAAGCGATCTATTGCCTAATCGCCCGCAGCTGTGTTTCGAACGCGGGTATGCAAGATTGCGAACTGCATCCGTAACCCCTTAGCCACGGAGCATGGCTAATCTACATTAATATCAATTAAATTCCAAGAATATATTTTGTACGTTTAATATCTCGCTCAACGCATCTGGGTTATATTTTTCATACTGATGAGGGAGACACACCACAGTTGTATTCAAGATATAATAGATGATAACAAGAGCGCGGGACATCTGGTTTATGAGAGAGGTCACTTTCAACAGACTTGTGGGGGAGAAATTCTGCACAGCCAACACAGTTGGATGAAAATAAATGAATGAAATGTGAATGAATGAGAGTCTCTGGTTAGTTCAGATAAGAAATGTGAAAATGAAAGATGTATTGATTCATGTCTTTTGGTGGTTATGATATTCAGATCGTGCTCTTTATGTTCTTCGTGATATTAAATGTTGGTTCATTGCATTTATTCTTACTTTCCATTAGTTGTATGCTTTGTTGCTCTAGTAAATAATCCGGTATATGCTTTGGACATTCAGCAGTTTTAATTTTTATCATAGGGTAAATTTTATCATTTGAAAATATCAAAATAATGTATTCAATGTAGTTTATAGCTAATTTATTGCATTGTTCGAACATTCAACAATGTGCGCGCATGCCTTAATTTCAAACATTAGTTCACGTTAGCATCGATTCTTCATTATTTGTTATTCTTCTTTGAATGTTTACTTGAGACCTATACAAATAATGTATGCTAGCTACTCTGTCTTCATTTGCAGTTTTGTTGTCTGTCTCGTTCCCTTAGGCTAGGGAATTTTGTGCATGCGTCGTTACTCACGGTAACAGCATTGTTCATTACATGTAGTAGTCAGACAGATCTCGCATTCTATCATCATCACGTGCCATGTTAAGCGTCGGCGATCATAATTCGCCATCTCATACGATCACTAGAGTCTCGGGTCAACTCTGTGTTTTTGTCTCGATTATGCTATGTGGCAAAACCACCTAACTATTTACTATTATGCCTTCCCATTGTCCTTTTCCCCTCAATCTTGCCAGTTGTCACCAAGTTCTATAGTTTATTTCTTCTTATAACATGCCCAAAAATGTTGACTGTCTACGTCTAATTTCTATAATCAGTTTACGGTTTCCATGTGCTTCTTCTGGGATTTGCTCTTTCTTTTGCTGGTTCCTGTCTATACATGGTATTCTTTGCATTTTCCACAGAAACCTAATTTCTACTGCCATTAGATGTTTTTCAGCTTGTCTGCTCTTTGTCCACATTTCACATTCTTACAAAAGTAGAGGTTCTATATATCACTTCAATAATCTTTTTCTCGTTGCAGTTGACATCTATTTAATTAGTCAGTATGTTTTCCATCCTGCAAAAGGTAACCTTTGCCATAACAATCCTTGTTTTAATCTCTTCAATGGCACCTACCATAAGATGTTATGACTGTTCCGAGGTAATTACACCGACACATTAGTTAAAAATTTTTGTCTATTCACTCATAGATTACATTGTTGTATTTCTTTCTTCTTAGTGACTACCAAAGTCTGTGCCTTCTTACAATTTAATTATAACCCTAGTTATTCACTGTGTACAATGCTCACATCTACTTGCTTGCTTGCTTGTGTTAGCTGGCTGTGATCGCCAGCGTGAAGTCCTGTATGTCGGATGAAAACATCCTGTTGTCTAACATCAGTGTGATGTCATACAGGACCTGAGAGTTGCGTCAGTATCCGTTGTCCCATGTCTGACTTATTGGAGTGCAGACTGGTGGTTCATCGCCGTGCAGGCAGACACTCTCCGACTTCGGAGGAATCAACGATCCTACTGACTTCAGCCAGGAACCCGAAGGGACCTATTGCCCAGGACGCTCGACGAGGACGCGTCAATAGGTCTTGGCCAGTATAGAACCCAGCCCTGGTGCCTTGGAAACACCTCTGCGTCCCACCACATCTACTAAATCTAATGTTATTAATGTTATGTCCCCCAATGTTGATCCCTCTCGTATCTTCTAAATTTCTAACAATAGTTTCACTGTATAGGGAAACAAAAATATCTGGAGACATTACACAACCCTGTACCACACCTATATTAATAGGTTGATATTGACCTACTTCATTATCAATCGTTATGGTAGCAGTATATGTTTTTGTTACAAGTCTAAGATCTTTTCCATAAACATGAAGATCTGCAAGCATTTTCATCATGTTTACATGTCTTACTTTATCGAAAGCCTTTGTGTAATCAATGAAGCAACGATGTAGGTTTTTGTTTACTTCTAATGAAAGCTAAATTAATGTTCTCAGCAAATACACATCTTTTACCGTCCCCTTGCCTTCTACTAACTCACATTGCTATTCCACTATTTCGGGTTGTATTTTCTTGCTAACCTTTTGCATGATGATTCTTAGCAACATCTTTGTGATGTGGCTCATTATGCCAATTGTTCGACCTAAAAACACAGAGAGAAGTAAATTAGAGACAGAAATAAATAATATGAGGAGGACATTGGAGTAAGAGACAGCACCAGATTTGATATCGTGGCGTGAGGTCGCTGAAGGTCTATGCTCCAATGCGGTGGATCTTATGAAATCTGTCTAGTTCCCAAGTTAAGTTACGCATGAGTGATTCTATCATACCAGGTTAGTGCATGCAAACAGCGCAGACATAAATTAATGAATGCCTGTAGTGTTTTAGTATTAGTCGTAATCTTCATAGAAGCAGGCTTCAGTTCAACAATCCAAAAATAGGGAGCTTCTGTTGGATCTCCCCTTCCCCCCCCCCCCCCCCCCCCCAGGTACATGCTGATGTGGATGGGAATGAGCGAGTGGCCAGATTGTCGGGGTCTGCACAGATGCGTGGGATATTGATGCAACACGAAAAGGCGGACGCGGTCGACCTCTATGGGATCGTGTGTATAGTGCCAAGAACCGATAGATCATCATGGTCTGAAGAGAATGATGCTGCAGGGAGTGACCAGAGGATCTGGCCGATACTCAGTACTCCAAGGACAGGCCAGGAGGACACATAATCAGACTGCTACTGGTACCATTATTATTGGGACTCTTTGCTGGCTGTTGAAGATGTAGATGGAACGCGAATTTGAATGTCCCCAGTGCTATGATGTCGGTTCTTGACTCAACTCAGCTCAACTGAACTCTAGTCGTTATATATGTTTCTGATAAATACAGCAGTGCTAATTTAAAGTTAGAGGTAAATATTTTAAGTTTGGTAAGTTAGAGTTAAATATTCTAAGTTTGGTACTAGTTTAGTTATTTAGACTTCCATAAACGTTCTAGTACTCTTGTTGCGTTTTATAGCCATAGTTTTAATATATCTTTCTGTTTCTTATTTTTCTATACACTGTTACCAAATAAATGTATGAATGATTTCACCTCGTGAAGTAAAGATTCAGCATAGGATATCGGGTTATCATTAGCTTGATTTATGCTCATTATCGTAGTTTTTCTTGTATGGATTTTTAGACCTAATTGCCGTGACCTCCGATGAAGTGTGTTTAATTCACCATCGTATCTGATGTCAGGCGTGGGATTGGAGACCAATATCGTCAGCGAATTATAGATTAAATATTCCACATAACTCTTTCGTGAACCGCGGTGCGTAGCGCCTAGACGCTCACCTGCCGGTCGATGGTCATTGGTTCGAATACACATCGAATACACATACATTTTCAAAATTGACCTGGGCCTCCAGGTCAACCCCATCTAAAATGAGTAGCAGGAAATATATTGGGAAGTAAAGGCGACGGTTATGATACTACCTCACTACCCATAGAGTACCGGTTGGTCAATACAAATATGTGTCTAGCACCATATGTACAAAGTGTCTAATACCTGCAAAAGTATCATTTACTTTCTCCTTACAATTTTTTCCCGACAGCTTTCCGTTGGCTGGAAATATAACTCTCTTCGTGTCTTTTCTTATTGCCTGTCATGATTATAAATTGCATTCCGCGTTACTGTCTATTACTTGAAAGAACCTGTTTTCTTCCCCCGTAGATTGCAGCGCATTCAACTGTCAACCACCAACCATACTGTTGGGTTCTTGAGCGCTGTCTGTCACAATCTTGGCTTACTGGTTGAGACATATGAAATATTGGTTTATGTTGGGTTGGGTGGCGATTTTTAGGATTACTTCTCTGATATTGCCGGCTTCCTGGCCTAGAGGTTAGAAACTTTTCTCCGTAATCTCGTATACTCTCATAAGTAACGTTACGACGGTGAGAATCAGCAGTGGTTCGAATCGCGTCGGTAACTTACCGGGTATGTGAGCCGACCGCTCAGAAAGCAATGGCAAACTACTGAGCGTAATCTTGCCAAAGAAATCAACAATCAGCTGAAAGATGCTGATGTTGACAGCGATGTCCTGTAAAAGGATATGCAAACAGCTTCTCTGATATTATGTACCAATATATCATCATCATCACAATGGACCCTGCCAAATGGCGTAGACACCCACGTCTCTCTAAAGATCTCGGTCCTTGGTGTTGTGGATCAAATCTGTTGAAGACATTCATCCATGCTACCGTATAAATATATGAACATCATATAATAATTGTATATGCGGGATCGTGATACATATTCCATCTTTGCTTGGACAGCTTTTCAACTTGCTTTATTAATATGAGCTGTTGGGTTTACTACATCTCTAATTATTTTGTCATTGTCTTGTGTTTTTATCTCAAATACCAAATATATGATTTAATGCACTTCACGTCTTTACCCTTTCCTTTGACCAGATAAGAAGTTGCCACTGTTTAAGTTAATGTTTGAATTGCGATGGTCTTTGCAGTGATTATGTCTTGTAACTAACTAGCCATATAATAGGATTAGTTTATTATTTTCTATGACGTCCTGAGGAAGTTTTCCTGAGGTGTCACTTGTATTTTCTCCACATGATATGAGATACGAGTTGATTTCGCTTCGAATATATCGATAGTTGGTAACATATCAAGCAACCGCAAATACATCTGCATGCTTCACCAACAAATCATACATTACATAGAAAACTGAATTCTTCGATAAAAAGTCAGACATTATAAAGAATACGGAATCAATATCTAAGAATTTAGACACTACATAAGATACAACATCCACAGCTAAGAAGTCGGACACTTCATGAAATACAACATCCATCGCTAAGAAGTCGGACAATACATGAAATACAACATCCACAGCTAAGAAGTCGGACACTACATGAAATACAACATCCATTGCTAAGAAGTCGGACACTACATGAAATACAACATCCATTGCTAAGAAGTCGGACAATACATGAAATTCAACATCCACAGCTAAGAAGTCGGACACTACATGAAATACAACATCCACAGCTAAGAAGTCGGACACTACATGAAATACAACATCCATTGCTAAGAAGTCGGACAATACATGAAATTCAACATCCACAGCTAAGAAGTCGGACACTACATGAAATACAACATCCACAGCTAGGAAGTCGGACAATACATGAAATACAACATCCACAGCTAAGAAGTCGGACACTACATGAAATACAACATCCACAGCTAAGAAGTCGGACAATACATGAAATACAACATCCACAGCTAAGAAGTCGGACACTACATGAAATACAACATCCACAGCTAAGAAGTCGGACACTACATGAAATACAACATCCATCGCTAACAAGCCAGACACTACATATAATACTACATATATCTCTACCAAGCCAGATATTACATACAATACAATATCCATCGCTAACAAGTCAGATATTACATAGAATGCTTCATTCATCGCTAACAAGCCAGATATTACATAGAATGCTTCATTCATCGCTAACAAGCCAGATATTACATAGAATGCTACATCTATAGCTAACAAGTCTGACACTACGTATAGTGCTATATCCATCGCTAACAAGTCAGACACTACGTATAGTGCTACATCCATCGCTAACAAGTCAGACACTACGTATAATGCTATATCCATCGCTAACAAGTCAGACACTACGTATAGTGCTACATCCATCGCTAACAAGTCAGACACTACGTATATTGCTATATCCATCGCTAACAAGTCAGACACTACGTATATTGCTATATCCATCGCTAACATGTCAGACACTACGTATAGTGCTACATCCATCGCTAACAAGTCAGACACTACGTATAGTGCTACATCCATCGCTAACAACGCTAGCACAGGACAATTTTAAAAATCACCCGTCATGGACTCGAACCAAGGACCACCGAACCAAAAGATGAGCGTCTGTCTACCACGCTACCACGGCTCCCTTATGTAATGTTTATCATGTAAATGTTCCCACTGTTAAAACGCTAGTTAATAAACAAAACGACACATTTAATAACCTATCTTACCTGCAACGTAAACGCCAAAGACAGGGTATTAGGCCGTTTTGCAGAAATCATCATCCGCATCCCCGCCAATCGACGTATCCTCCAAGTATCCTTGGTCAAATCAGCGCCTTATAGGTCCATCTCCATAGCACAAGGCCCTATTTCTGGGCCAAAGCCCGTATCTCTGTGAATAAATCCACGCATGTTGACTAGGGGCATTTTACCCAGCCCGTCACACGCACTCGTCGACTCCAGCTGGTTGGTGAGCCATTCAGGAACTGTCGCTCACACCCCACCTATCCCCCTCATCGCCAAACCCCAACCCACTACCAGCTTCACAAATTTCACCAACTTCTTGTATAAGTGACTAATGAAATCCTGCTAACGGTCAATACCAAGTACCGGGACTTTCCAAGTAATTTGCCAGTCTTCAAGTGAACTGACATTTCCCAATGATTATATCGCCGAGATAAACACGGTGATTCCAGAAAGTCTGAAGATGGCGGCGATCTTATTTTCCAACGAGGACTTTATAGAAAAAAATAAGTAAACCTGTCAGTTTATTTTCTATGGATACACTTCTTATAGACACCATAAGGCTAGTGGGTAGTGTGCTCATCTGCTGGTCGGTGGTACTGGGTTCAAATATCCCACGAGGTGGGGTTTCATTTTCGTGATATTTGGATCTGGAGATCGAAATAATGTCATAAAATTAGTTGATACTAAGTTAGAGATCCTGTTCGATATATAAATGGACAATTTATGAGTGGTGTGATAATAACTATATCGCTACTTGAGTATCATTTCGTCAAGAACATATGTATAGCCATTTAGAAAGACAGACATGCAGGCAATCAGACAGATAGACATTCACGCAAACAGGCAAGCAGGCAGAGAGGCAGACACACATATATAAAATAAAGTCACACAGATAGAAAGACAGACAAACAGGCATGCTGACATACAGACAGACAAACAGACTGACGGACAGGCAGGCAGATATATATATATATATATATATATATATATATATATATATATATATATAGAGAGAGATAGATAAACTGATAAATATATTTATTAATAAACAGATTGATTGAATGAATGATTGATCAGTTGATTGATTTATTGACTGAAAATGGAGATAGACACAGAAGACAGATAAGTACGTACGTAAATTAGTATGCAGGTAGGTAGGGTCGTAGGAGTGCAATCGGGAGGGATAAAAGTCTCACCTTAGTGCGAGGAAATGCAACATAAAGACTAAATGTTATGGCAGGGCAGACCAGGCCCTAAGCCTTGGTCGGCAATTGGTCTAGGATGGAAGCTTCTGCAGCTTGTCTTATTCCAGACGTATTGTTGTTACTTTCCTCTGGAGTAAACTAGACAGGGCGAGAGAGAGAGAGATCATGCTGCATGGGCAACACATGGTCTCTAAATTCAGCCCAGCCTGTGTGTTATTAAGAGGTATAACTTCTTTTTACCAACTACATTCTGTCAAGACGGCAGGGTGCCAGTCAAGATAGTAGGTAGGTAGATCAGTAGATATCTAGGTTCGCTGGTAGGTAGTTTAAACTCATCTGTCCTTAGTTCCGTCCATATACGTCCTTCTGCTATTCTCATATATTTTAATACGCAACACAACAATAACACTCGCTGCAAAACTCTTAAGATCATATAAAAATCAAGTGAACTAAACCCACAAGTACTAGTTGGCAAGGGAAAACAAGCCGTGGAATTTGACTTTATGTAACACAATAGACAACAGAAAAACTATTTAAACACTTCGTTCCTTCAGTGAAGAGTGACCTTTGTAGTTGCTAGGTCATTAATCACGAATGTAAAAATTGTCGGACACGGCATTTATCCTTGGGGATACCATGTAGTTGTTAGTGTAAACGTCACCGTTCTTTATTTACACTTACTGTGAAATATCTCTCCTGTAGATATGATTTTGCGTATTTCTATGCTTTTTCTACTATTGCAGTATTTTAAATATCTATATGAGAACCTTCTCCGTAAAGCTCAACGAAAAAGATCAGATCTGTCCAGATAGAAAGCAGCTGTGTGTTTTTTTTTAAATATGACAGGGTCCAACATCATACAACTTAATCCTAAGTGTACATGCTTTTTTTGCACCTACGAATATTTTCTACTTTCTCATGCCTTTCATTTCTTGGTGGCCACGGTGTTTGAGCACTGAGCTGAAAACATCATTGTGCGGTTTTAAATGGGGAAAACAGCTTAAATGGACTGTATGAAATGCAATGAAGATGGATTTTGAAAGCAGACACAATACTTCGTTTTCTGTGAGTGCCTACTGTTACATAGGAATTTCTTGTCCTGTTTTGTTTCGATATAACCTCGTAAAGAGGTCAACTTGGTAGCGGGTTAAATGCACTTGCTCTTAAACTTTCGGTGCACTGACGGCTGGGAATGGGGTTCAAGCCCTAAGCCGGCCACTTGGATTTCAGCGTTGTCTTCTCGTTCAGAAGTGAATGGCAAACTACTAATCGTAAAAGTGCATAGAAAATGAACCTGGGTAGGGCTTGATCGCAAAGTCCTGCAAAGGGCATGCAACATATTAATAAACTCGCACACATTTCTTAACTTTAACAGCTTCGTCCGCTTCACACGGATTGAAACTCTGCGTAGTTAAATAGCGTGAAATCTCTATCAGCAAAATATAATATTCGTTTCCAAATGGCATTAATAGCAACCTCTTTCGGACTACCATACAACTAATGTCACTACTATACAACTAATGTCTTTTGTCGCTCCTGGAATAAATCTTATAACAAGCAGTGGACTGGCATCCACGAGTGATCCCTAGCCTGGCCTCGACTCTAATGGCTGTTTAACATTCCCTGCGATACTAAAAGTACGTCGTCGTTAACAACACGAACTCATTCAATATTCATGTATACCAGCAATAAGAACCAGTGCTATTACGTTAGGAATATTCCCAGGGTGAAAAATGTGACAACGGCAGCAAATGTGTAAGCGATATTAATGATAGTTAAACATGTAGGCTAGATATAATAATAACAACAGTGAGGGCTGCATATATATATGTAACAAATACTCAGATTTAACTGTTAGTTAGTTAGTTGGTTAGTTATCAGTTGGGGTATTATCTCTGCACTCCGGACACATCTATAGTTGTTCAGAGCCTTCACACCCCCCCCCCCCCCTTCCCGCCCACATGTATGCATTAGCGTCAGACGGTTAGTAGTGCCAGTTCTGTATTGGCTGGCTGGCCGCTCATTCACCCGATGTGCCTCTCGTGTCTGGCAGTGCCAACTTTACTGCAAAATCTCCTTCTACACAACTATGTGGATTCACTGGGGTCAAAGTCCTCCGCTCTCGACACCTATCTAAGGCATTAACATATATACATATGGCACTATACATATGCCGTACATCTGTAGGAGATGCAGAGCCAGGAAGTTTATCAGTTCGTTCATTCCCCTCAACAACTGCATGTTCTGGAACAAAAATAACGGTTACTTTACAGACTGCAGACCTACACAGCGAATCAATCTACTGTCTGCGTACATAAATCGTCTCGACCTTTCGGATCATGCTCATTAAATAACTTAGGACATAAACGTGTGTATAATTAAGTGATTCCAGCCACATGAAAGCCCGTGTCGCTGTTACAACATTCATCGTCTTGCTGCTCGTGATCATAGACTGGGTACCACTGACTTCGTGAAGGGTACAGCCCGCTGAATGTGCCGTGAATTCCAACGCACATCTCTGTTGCTCTACAACAGACCAAATTGTATAGATAAAGCCTATCAGAATCACCCGAAATTTCACTGATGAGATCGTTGACCTCTGCATTGACATCAGCAGGATTCTGCTCTCTGCACCATCAGTTAAGCGTGACTATACAGGGGAAGGTGTAATTAAGCAATGGAGGCACAGTCACCCATTCCATGCCGGGGTTGATACAGGTAAGACTGCAGACCTGCCTGACAACCTCTTCCGCCCGACCAATTCATCATTTGCCCTTCAAAGCCTGTCAGTCTTTTCTCCAAATAGAGCTTGTTGCAGAGGGTGCTGCCCATCTTCATTTATTTTAAAATACGCCAGGCGTTCAGGTCCTGAACCTGTGGTTCATGGTCGGAAAGTCAAGGAGGTATCTCACTGCTGCACAGCAAGGTCTCTCGTACAGCCCAAAATAATGCACATGACTTTATATTGAATTTTTGTTTAAGTCTTCCAATCTGTGTAGGGCTGACAGTGAGGATGGCCAGGGCATACTCGATGGATGAAAGTACTACACCTTCGAACATAATTATTAACAGTCTTTGCTGGATATTGGTGGTTGTCATGACACTCATTGCTGACAGACCTTTTCGAGCTTTTGCCCTAACATAATCGACATGTTCTTTGAAGGACAGACTACGATCAAACATCACGCCCAGATATGTCATCAACTCGGTTCTGGCCATAATCTTCCCACCCATTCCCTCTGCTGGCGGGTCGGTTTTAACAATATGATTGTTTAAGGAGAACCATGTAACTGATGCTTTTATGGGGTTGACAAGGGCACTAGAATCAACACCATGAGGAAATTAGACCAAGTTCGCCTTGCATGACACTGACAATAACTTGTCTATCTCTACCCTGTCGATACACTAGAATGTCATCAGCAAATGACAGAGTCCTACTACTTCCGCCCAGTTGTTGTTCAGTAATCGGCACCGTGAATATATTGAATAACACTAGTGATAGCGGCGAACCCTGCTGTAATCCTGGACATATCGGTTCGGAAGACTATCTCCCACATCTTAGTACCATCTTTCTTTGTTAGTGCTCAATTGGAGCTCTGCGGTTGACGGAGTCTCATAAAATGGGCCATCTTTCGTGTAGGAGATCGTTTGCAGCTCGTGGCTTTCAACACTGATCACTGACAAGATACTAAATCCTTCGTCAGGTTCGGTACCTCATGCACTATAATCGAGGCAGTGGGTTCAACCCCAACAACGGCCATTTGGACTAAAATGTTGACTTCTCGTCCTTGACTTGGGGACGTAAATTACAAGTACCTCAGAAGTCGGAGCGGATTCGCCTGATGGCGAAGGACACTGTTAATAGGAAAGGCAATTATACTAGAAGTAGTTACATGTGTATTGACTACGCTTGAGTTCAAAGCGAGCGAACGCAGAAGATAAGAATATCTACCTGAAGAGTAGAAGGAGAGGTCTGAAAATGTGTACGAGGAATGTACGCACCCTATGCCAAGTAGGGAAATTTGATAACCTGACTTCGGAAGCAAAACATACGAATTTAGATATTCTCGGTGTATCAGAAACAAGAAGGACAGACGCTAGTTATATAAGGAAATACGATTATATATTCATTAACTCAAGAGATCATCACGAGAGAGGAGTAGGAATATTAGTAAAAATAAATTTAGAGAAAGATATTACTCGATTCTTGGTCCATAAAGATAGTATGATACTATTCGAAATTAATGCAAGACCTTTCGTCATATGCTCCTACAACTAATCATAGTGATGAATAGGAAGAAGAATACTATGAAGACCTATAGCAAACACTGAACGTTGTAAATGATCAGAGGTCCTAAAAGTCATGGAAGTCATGAACGCGAAGATTGGAAGAATTAAATAAAAGCAGATAGTGTGGCAGCATGGGATGGGAAACAAAAACGGCAGAGGAGACTATCTGATACAGTTTTGTGAAGAGAACCATCTTATTATTTGTAATACATTTTACCAGCATGACCCTTACGAAACTGTATACGCGGAAAAGCCCTGATTATAGAACGAGAAACCAAATTGACAACACTATAATTAAATAGTTTAAAACGACTTTAAACATGCCAAAACACCCTGCTGATGATACCAAATCTGACCACAAATCGATAATTATACAATTACAAATGCAACGTTAAAACGCAGGAAAAACGACTTGAGGTTGCATCAAATAAATATATCAGATAGCATTATCGTGCAACAAAATCACACAGCGAGAAAACATGCCGGGTTGTTTATTCTTGATGGCTTTTTGCATCTTGTCTAGTGTTTGGAAGTAGTGGGTAGAGTTGATGTTGTCACCAGGTTCTTTAAAGTCGGCCAACAATAAGCCCTTCATGGTAAAAAAAAATGCGCTCAGCATAACCTTACCAGCGGAAACCTGTAACTTGAATTTTTTGGCTTTTGGTGATCCAAGATGCTCCTATTGCATTCTATCTCTCTTTTGCTGCTCGGCTCAAATTGGCGACACCGTGATTCATCGCCTGCCACTGTGCGGATGTGAAATGCGTCACCCTCCACTCTGTAACGCAGCAAGTGGTTCAAAAACCATCCCATGCGTTCCTCTTTTTGGTGGTCGGTCAACATCCGTGGTACCTACTGTGAACACACCTTCCGATATTGCAGTTTCTTACGAACGACCTTTTGAATTGTCCCAATTGACACATCACATTCTTTCTGGGCCGCGTCCTTCGGTTCACGGGTGCATTTTTCGGAGACTCCTGGGGGTAAGACTGAGCCATATGGGAATAAACCCGGTGCAATGAAGTCGACCCCGTCGACTTTTAAGCGACTTTTATGGTTCGAAGTGCAATGAGGATGATCTGTCGACTAATTAACTAACTAAAGTCCCACTACACTTTTTATGTAGAACAGCTGTTTGTTTGAGAGTATGTTTTCCGTTTGCAAGACTGAAAACACACTCTCCAACAAACAGCTGTTCTACATTCACAATCTAGTTAGACTTTACAAATACCCTGTATATATAATACTGGGTACATCCCCAAGGATGTTAAAACATCCATTTTCATCATACTACCCATGAAGCCAAGAGCTGTTTATTGTGAGAATTACAGAAATATTAGCTTAATGAACCATATGCTTGCTTGCTTGCTTGTGTTCGTTGGCTTGAGCTCCAACGCGAAGTCCTGTATGTCGGATGAAGGCATCCTGTTGTCCAACATCAGTGTGATGTCATACAGGACCTGAGTTTTGCGTGAGTATCCGTTGTCCCATGTCTGGCTTATTGGTGTGCAGACTGGTGGTTCCTCGCCGTACAGGCAGACACTCTCCGACTTCGGAGGAATCGGCGATCCTACTGACTTTAGCCAGGACCCCGAAGGGACCTGTTGCCCAGGACGCTCGACGAGGACGCGTCAATAGGTCTTGGCCAGTATATAACCCGGCCCTGGTGCCTTGGAAACACCTCTGCGTCCCAATGAACCATATAAATAAGATACTATCCAAGGTCATATAAGAAAGAATTCATAATAAATAGACGAGGAGATACCTGAAGAACATTTGGGTGTTCGGAAAAAAATAGCGACACCAGAGAAGCCACTCTCTGGCAGAGTACAACATGAACGATTAATTGCATGCCTTCAGGATATAGGAGTAGATGGGCAGGACTTTAGACTTATTATAGTCCATTCAGAAATGATTGCCCTCATTCACGATCAATGTTTTTGTGTGGTGAAAACTGTCTGTTGCATCGTTATAAAATGTTTTCAGCCGTTTTATTTTTTTTTAAATGTCCGCTGTTTGTTACCGTTGAGGGCTTGCGGAACTGAACATTCATCACTGTGGAATACAAACTGTTGCCATTGACAAGTTGTATTGTTTGTGCCGATGCTGTAATGTTTAGGGCGTACAATTCTTCTGAATTGTTTTTCTTTTTTTATTTTCTTTATGTTGCATATCCCTTACAGGACGATGCAGTCAACACCAGCATTTTTCACGTGTTGACGTACTAGGCAAGGTTACGCTCAGTAGTTTGCCATACCTTTCTGATCGGCCGGCTCACATACCCCTAAGTTACCAGCGCAGCGCGAACCGCTACCGATTCTCGCGCATCTGCGTTACTCACGAGAATATACGGGATTATCGAGAAAGACGTTAACTTCTACGCCTGGGAGACCGGTTTCTTCTTAATAGTTGGAGCAAACACATCCCTGTAGGTGTGCATGTGGATTAATGTCTGCCATATGCCCAGACCTTAATTTGTGTTGGACAATCCCAGTAGGTTGATGACTGCTCTCGGTTGCTTGCAATTCAATCCACCATTTCTCCAATAGTCACTTTCCTCTTTCAACACATTGTCCTCACATTTTCCCCACTAACTTTTATCAATATTTAATAGCGCGGACTGTGTTAGTATCTTGACGTCAGACAATTTGAATGTAGTATTGTCAGCTGCCACCTGTCCTTTAATTTTAGCCCACGCAAGATCTATAGAGTTAAAATGAGAATGGTACGACGGAAGTCTCAAGCACCAATGGTCGTGCTCTTCTATCAACTTGTCGATTGGATATTTCTTGCTTTTTTGGCGTCTGTTTTACAAAGGACAACAGCTATAGCTTGAAATAAGTTTCTGGAAATGGTATGTTTTCCGTTCGGAGCCATATCTTTATTGCTTC
This sequence comes from Cepaea hortensis, assembly GCA_963921405.1. Taxonomy (NCBI): domain Eukaryota; kingdom Metazoa; phylum Mollusca; class Gastropoda; order Stylommatophora; family Helicidae; genus Cepaea; species Cepaea hortensis. The sequence continues at coordinate 42,298,915 of OY992887.1, read as the reverse complement.
CTTTGTGCTCGATGCCGTTGGTATTTTGTCTTCTTGGGCAATAAAATTGTGATATGATGTAGTGTCAATAATTAGACAAGCCGGTCTATCTAGGGATGTAAGCACTGCATTCTCGAGCCAGTCTCTAAATACATTACCGTACATCACCGTACATCCCCATTGTCTGTATGCTTTGATACGAACACGACTCCAGCATTCTGTAGTAAGCCATTATGCGTACTACCAGCATGGCTATGACCAAACGCTGTCCTTAACTACTGGGCACATATCGCTTTATCTGTCCATCCACTGATTGCCGTTCCTTTTCATTTGTGTGGCGCGCATTGATCCAGGTTTCGTCCAAATACTCTATGTCATAATTTTCTTTGCACTTTTCCCTTATTTCACGCAGGTATTTGCTTCTCATGGCTCCTAATTGCGGTTGTTCGCAAATGATATTTCTACCACCTTGTACTTTCTAAACGTGAGGCCTAATAACCTTATAATTTTCCACAAAGTTGTTTTGGATAGCTTTATGTCATTGTTCTTTCTCAACAAAAACCTACGTTTTCTTAAGGTCATTGTTTCTTTGGTATCCAGCAGTTATAATAGCTCACCTTATGACATCCCTGTCAAAGATGTCTACAATTGCCTGTCTACCTACCGTTTGCTTATTGCATGGTGGTTTCATTCCAGATTCCTACAACCATCGTGGAAATGACTGTTTACTAAAACTCAATGCATACACTGTTCGTTTCTCGGATTTGTAATAGTATGAAACAGTTTCCTGCGATCGGCTCCTTGACAAAAATATGTGTAGAATTGTATAGCAATGCTTTGAAGTGTACAAAATTTCACATTCAACCCCATTCAACAATATTCACATATTCAGATGTTAGCGATAAATGGGAGGATTTATACAATAATCACGTTTCGTGAAAGCACCCACATTACTGAAAACACCTATGAACAACCCCGTTCCACTACGTGAGGTGTTTGTCATAAAGTCATTCTCGTGTACCACGAGAAAAATAACAATTTGAGCGCTGATGTTTTTGAGTGAAGATGTAATACATTTTATTATATGCACTTTATCTCTGACTCGTAAATTATATACCGCATATAAACAAACATTGAAATCTGCTGTACAATTTCCAGAACAAAAGTGATTTTGTTGGGTGGACATAATGATAAGGTTATATGCTAAACCTCATCACTTTCCTTCTGTTGTTTACTGAGAGAGGAAAGTCCAACACTTCACGCCGCCTACAGCAATATCTGACAAGACTAGAAGAAAGTCCAACACTTCACACCGCGTACACAATATCTGACTAGGATAGGAGAAAGTCAACACTTCACTCCGCGTACCGCAATATCTGTCTAGAATAGAAAAAAAGTCCAACACTTCGCATCGCGTGCAGCATTATCTGACTAAAATAGAAGAAAGTCTAACAATTCACACCGCGTACAGCAATATCTGACTAGAATAGAAGAAAGTGCAACACTTCACACAGCGTGTACCAGAACTCATGGGGTTAGACATGTAGCAGTACATCTAGATCTTCTCGCCCTGCACTGACCATCACCTAAGTATTATAAGTCTACTAAACCCCTACCAGATTCGGGACTCCACCTGTCATTCCATCCCTATCTATGGACCCTTCCCGATAGAGGGCTCACCCTGGACGACACACAAGACGTCAAGTAAAAACATGGTAACAGAAATGCAACGTTTAATAAACCAAAAGCATCAAAATACGAAGGATAACAAGTTGGTTAGAAAATAGGGCTATCTACAGCTGTGACGTCAGAAAGTAGAAGAGGTTCAGGAATTATCCAAATGTCATCATGAAGCACGTTAGATTCAGTAAAATGTACGTCAGGTCAGTTTCGTTAACTCACCGGATCCCACCAAGCTGAGCTGACTGGAAAGTTGCGGACACTTCCGGTTTCCTCCAAGTCTCCGTTGAATCTCAACTACAATGAAACAACCTGAGGTTCACTACCAGGATGTGTATGTATATATATATATATATATATATATATATATATATATACACACACACACACACACACACACACACACACACACACACACACACACACACACACACACACACACACACACACACACACACACACACACACACACACACACAACATCCATTACCACGATGTCCCATGGTGGCGTAGACGCACAACTAGGGTCTTGAGAAAAAGTCTGACTGGGAGACCCTATGATATTAGGCGTCCCCAATGAAGGTCAAAATGAAGCACTAACTCGTAGAGCGTGGGAGTTCCACTAAAGTCACTAGAATGCAAATCCCAAAAAGTCTGTTCACCCCTTCAGGGTCTGCTAAGTTCTGGGAAGCTTCATTGATCTAGTACCTAAAGTCAATATTGTGCAAGACTATTACGTTGACAAGTAGGATCACAACTGGATCGTGTCACGTAGCGTGACTGCCATCTTTGTGATTCAAATGCAAAAAGTCGTTTCAGACGATCTGTCGAGTAGACCACATCCGGGCCTTACCATATAATCATATTGTCGTGTTGACAGAAGTACTCGTCGGACTTGTTGATAAGTCACTGCAGGTAGTAAATCACTGTTACCATCCCATTCTTATACCTGTCAGGTGGGTTTATATTGAAGGATACTGATCAGGCCTGCTTCCGGTGTATAGACTCCACCAACATCATGGCTGGTCGCACTGGCATAAGCATATATGCCAAGTATTCTCTTCATATTATAAACTCTGGATTACCACTGTTTAAGGCAGCCCTGCAAGGAGAAGGCTGAGTGAGAGCATTCGGCACCAACACTGACATACATGACACGTGCTGAGATGTATCTTGCATAACGTTAACACATAGGCTCAACTAACACAAGTACAGGGTTGCAGAATCAATCCAGCAAATGTGAATGAAGCATCAACGGAACAGCAATGAAAGAGTCGAAGAGCTGCAAACTAGTTGATGAGGCCAAGCTCTGTGGCTAAGGGCTTGCGAACGCTGTTTGGGAGCCCGTATACCCGGGTTCGAAACACGGCGGTGCTGGTTTTTTCGAAAAAGTTATAGGGGCCGGTCGTTCAGAAAGCAATGGCAAACTACTGAACGTAACACTTGCCTAGTACATCAACAGCAGCTGAAAATGCTGGTGTTGACTGCAACGTCCCGTAAGGGATACGCAACAAAAATTGTTTAAAATCACTTGTTGACTATGCCAGTCACTGACAACTATCAAGTTCGTATCGCAGTCCTTCTGTCCTTTGCAAGGTTGCCAAAGTGTCCTTCTGCCGTAAAATTCTAAGTCTCGTTTTTGTATTCCGCACCTGTCCAAAATATTTATCTTAATATGTAAGATGCCATCTTATTCTGGGTCTCTTTGCTAATATGTGTTGGAGATGAATATGGTTGTCCTGCCAGTTAATATCTTTCAAAGTTCCAGACAACTTAAACGTGCTGCTTCTCTGGTGGAGCTCTGTGATCCGAATCTCTGTTGTTATTGACAACAGAGATTCGGATCACAGATCTCCACTAGAGTGGGAAGATCTAGGTGTACCACTACCTGTCTAACCCCAGGAGTACTTTTACACGTGGTGTGAAGTGTTGGACTTTCTTCTGTTTTAGTCAGATATTGCTGTACGCGGTGTGAAGTGTTGGACTTTCTTCTGTTCTAGTCAGATATTTCTGTACGTGGTGTGAAGTGTTGGACTTTCTTCTATTCTAGTCAGATAATGTTGTACGCGGTGTGAAGTGTTGGATTTTCTTGCTACTTGACAACACGCATCATAACTAAACGCAATCAGAATCATAATAACCACGTATCACCTCCATTATATAAAAGGTTCAGGCAAGATTGTAGTTTAGTAGTCATAGAGCACCTAGAATTTGCTGTCTGGGAAGAACGGTTTCAAGCAGCATCATGTTGTCCCTATCGTGGGCCGTTAGTACCGTCTGCGCGCTCTTTCTCTCTCTCTCTCTCTCTCTCCTCTCTCTCTCTCTCTCTCTCTCTCTCTCTCTCTCTCTTTCGCGTCTACCATTACTATAGTAACATAATTAAATAATACACTACGGTATAGGTTTCTCTCAGGTAGCTGTGTCCGATCGGACCATTCTTTTTCATGGCTATCAACCTTATCATCATCCTCACTCAATAGTTTCTCCTCTGAAATTTCCAACCCAGATCATAGATAAACCTCTTTGTTAACTCCTCCGGTCATCGGAGGCAAAGAGCGTTTATAAATGTACAGGTTTAACCACTTCATGTAGAGGGTGTGTGTCCAAACCCATTCCATTGCCCTGTATATTAACGGCGGACAATGTGCGAACGCTTCAATTGGCCCAGCAGGGCCAATCATCACATTTAGAAGGCCTCAAGCATCCCATCCCATAATTCTTGTCGTCTGTTGAAGTACAGAAACAATCCCCTCCTCACCATACCCCTAGTATATGTGTCCCCAGATAATGAGGATGGGATAGAGTAATGTGTTGAGTAAAGACCGAACGCTCTCTTCTCAATTACAACGCATCTACACACGCTATCCTTCCAGGACACGCGCGGTCCCATCACACGTCGTTCCTTCCCGAATCGCTAGCAAAATATACACATTACGATCCCCCATAAAATATCACCACAACAATGTCACTGCACATCAGCACATTCCTCGAAAATATCAACACCACTTCCCTATTAGAATAAGCATCACCACAATCACTTTGGGATACAGCCGCACCTCACTCCTGTAGAATTATAGCGCCACAACAGTCTTGAAATAAATCAGCATCACGATAGCCTAACTTATTAATCTATAATCATTAGAATCTATCACATCTTTACTGAATCTTGCCCTTTCCCCTACACGGACTCTCGGTACTAGCAGTACTGAAATTACAGCACTTTTAACATTTTCACAAATTAATGCAAATTCTCCACAGCAATCAAATAATGTAACGATCTAACACACTGCCTATAGGAAAGGGCTTTAATAAATATATATTTTCATTCCGTATTCACAGAACTACGGTGATAAATACGTATTACACACACAACCTACGGCCTATGTTTACATCTCACATCGATCGATCGCCTTAATTAAATATTCATGAGCCGACACTCGAACACTACAGATAACGCCGCTTTTACTTGCGAAATACAAGTAAACAAAGCAAGAAACAGAGAAAGGAGGTTGTTACCTTAGTTCATGAGCAACTGCCACATGTAGCCATAACCTTGTCGAGTGATGAACATATCTCTTGAGACAATATATGGACAGGCAAAATTTGCGTCTGCTCAGGCGAGACAGAGGTTGGTGACTGACAGAACATGGCTGAGTTCCGAGTTGTGTAGAAGTCTCAAAGCACACACGAATTGTGTGTTTCTCAACAAACAGGTTTCTCTCGTGGAACATTGGTTCGAACTACGAGGAACAGATGTTAGTTCAATGCCTAGATTGTTCGGCACAACGCAATAGACATAAATAGCTCTACCGTGAACATACACGTATCGTCTAGAACCTACGAACTTCGACGGCTTCCCCAAAAGATAATTTTAACTGAGGATCCCGCTCAGCCTCGCCTACTGGGAGAAGTTACGTGAAGACACGCCCCTTTGCTAGTTTCGCGACACCGCGTACAACAATATCTGACTAGATTATAAGAAAGTCCAACAATTCACACCGCGTACAGCAATATCTGACTAGAATCAAAGAAAGTCCAACACTTCACACCCCATACAGGAATATCTGACTAGAATAGAAGAAATTCCAACACTTCACTCCGCGTATAGCAATATCTGACTAGAATAGAAGAAAATCCAACACTTCACACCGCTTATAGCTATGTCTGACTAGAATAGAAGAAAGTCCAACACTTCACACGGCGTACAGCAATATCTGAGTAGAATAGAAGAAAGTCCAACCCTTCACACCGAATAGAGCTATATCTGACTAGAATAGAAGAAAGTCCAACACTTTACACCACGTAAGCTATATCTGACGAGAATAGAAGAAAGTTCAACACTTCACACCTAATACATCAATATCTGCCAGGTGACAACCATTAATGTACCTTTTCCGTCGGTAGAAATATCCTTTAACTGTCTCTCTCTATTCCATAGAGTTAATTTAATGCACTGAAACATCGAACCTATAGAAGTTAACACTAATATGCCTTATTCTTCTACTATTTCTCTTTACTAGCCCAGGCGTCAATACGAAGAAATCCATTGGAAGCAGCAGTCAATATAAGATAGTTGACATCGCTGTAGAGTGTCTGCGAATGGAAATCGTAAAACTAAGACAGGAGTTACATAAATAATAGGGATATAATGATTTAATAGAGTATTTGCCAGAGGAGAAGATGTTGAAACTGTAAGTTCAGATAGAATGGATATTGAAAATGAATATCACAGAAGATGTTGAAGTAGAAATTAAGTTAGAGTGATTTAATATAAACCTAAATGAAACGGGAGTTGAAGTGAGTACTGGGAGAGACGAGAAATGAAATGGTTTGACTGCAGTAAAACTGTAAAAATACAATAAGTTAGTTAACAAACACAAAACGCGGAACTGGCCAGTTTTACAAGGACGTACTCATAAGCGACAAGATGGACCTTGCCGAGAAAATGTGTTATAACAATTAGAAAGGCAATGATACAACTCCATTAGAAAAGTACACTAAAAATCTACAAAAGGGTCACTTAACTTCAGTCCCTCTTTTAAAGTTGCATATCTTTTACATAACTTCGCAGTCAACCCCAGCATGTTTTAGCTGTTTGTGATGTCTTGGCAATGAATGAATCATTAAAAAAAGAGAAGTATATTGCGAGCTTTACAAGAACACGATTAAAAGAAACAAAATGGACGTTGCGACTAAAGCCTTCATTAGCACAGAACAAAGAAACACAAACAGACACCTAATTAACTTCACTAGAAACACTACACGAAGATACAAAGGTTACTTATCTGATCCTGGTTTGGTCGAATGCGCCTTAAACGCTTACCATTTGATGTGAATAAAAGAACCGGATGTATGGTTTAAACTGGTCGATGGGCGACAGGGATTGGCTTAGCCGCACCGTGGGAGGGATGGGAGGGGGGGGGGGAGCCACCCATGTTAGCAAACGGTGAAAAGCGGATTAGCAGTGAACTATAGCCGGCTCTGTAGCGAAGATGTAGTGCACACTCCCGCATACGGCGTAGGAACAGAACGCAGGCGTTTGGAATGCAGTCTGTCCTGTGTTGGTTGCCATAGAAAAGTGTGAGTGTCAGTCGCTCAGAAAGCAATGACAAGCCACCGAACGCAAACTTTCCAAGAAATCACAAACGGCATAAGTAATGTTGGGGTAGATTGCTAACAACGTTTTTCTAGTGGGCTATACAACTTCGGGTATGGATAAGGGGGTGAGGTGGTTGGAAGTTAGATGAAACTATGTTGGGCATTGAGGTTGTGAGGGGAAAGTGAACCCAACTGGACTTTGTTAGGATAATAATGACTACCGTCAAAAAGCCCACATAATCTTTGATTTCTTCCGCCATCGTGGCTATCCTGATAAAGTTTTGTCTACAGCTCTTCACCGCTGTCAGTCTATCAGCCTTGCCGAGGCTCTCTCCTCCAGGCCTAAACCACGAAATAATAAGCCGATCCTTTCACTAACCTACCATCCCCACAATATTGCTGCCAAGAATATCCTCCTAAGGAATTTATCTATTCTCCAGGCAGACCCAGTCTTTCGCGATGCCTTTTCAGAGGCTTCCCGAGTGGCTTACACGCGGGATCTTAACTTCAGAGATGTTCTGGTCCACAGCAGTCTACCCCAAACTCATCAGTCTCTTCCTGACACGATGGCTTGTCTTCGATCACGTTGTAAGACCTGCCCACATGTTCTTCAAACACAGAGTCTCTCATTCCCTAAGACCACTTTCCACATTTGTGATCGTTTCTCATGCACGAGTCGCAACGCTATCTATGAGGATCCTCTGCACACGTTGTGGCATGAGATATATTGGAGAAATAGGTATACGTCTTGCTGACAGGTTTAGACATCACCTATCTGATATCAACAGTGGTGCCCAGAAACCGGTATCCACAATCTTTAACAGTTCTGACCACTGTGACGTGGCAGACGTATAGGTAACGGCGCTCAAATCGTGCGCATCTCACGAGCGTGATCGTAAGACATTGGAAAACCGCCTCATCTTCCACTTGGGTTCACTTTCCCCTCACAGCCTCAATGTCCAACATAGTTTCATCTAACTTTCAACCTCCCCTTCCCCTTTTCCGTCCCCGAAGTTGTATAGCCTACTAGAAAAACGTGGTAACATATCCTTTACAGGACGTAGCAATCTACCCCAACATTACTTTTGCCATTTGTGATTTCTTGGCAAGTTTGCGTTCAGTGGCTTGTCATTGCTTTCTGAGCGACCAGCACTCATACCATTCTATGGTAACCAACACAGTGCGGACTGCATTCCAAGCGCCTGCCGCTGTGTTCCTAAGCGGTTTGCGGGAGTGTGTACCACACATTCGCCACAGAGCCGGCTAAAGTTCACCGCTAATCCGCTTTTCACCGTTTGCTCACATGAGCGACCCCCCCCCCCATCCCTCCCACAGTGCGGCTAAGCCAATCCCCGTCGCCCATCGACCAGTTTAAAGCATACACCCGGTTCTTTCATTCACATCAAACGGTAAGCGATTAAGGCGCATTCGACCAAACCAGGATTCAGATAAGTAACCTTTGTATCTTAATGTAGTATTTCTCGTGTAGTTAGTTAGTTGTCTGTTTGTGTTTGTTTGTTCTGTGCTGACGAAGGCTTTAGCCACAACGTCCATTTTGTTTCTTGTAATCGTATTCTAGTAAAGCTCACAATATACTTCTTATTTTTTGGTGATTCGTTCAAGTGCCGTCCACCGGGCGCTGGAGCGCAAATTATTCCTCCCCACGACGCTTGACGGCAGAAGTTGAAGAAGATGATGATGATGATGATGATGATGATGATGATGATTCATTGCTTTTTTAAGCTTTACTGCAATTACCCTTATTCTTATCAACCATTGTGATTTCTTGGCACGTTTACGTTCAGTAGTTTGCCAAAGCATTTTGAACGACCGCCACTTATACCATTTTATAAAAACCAACGTAAAGCGGTCTGCTGCCAAATCGCCCGCAGCTGTGTTCCGAACGTGGTATGCGGCTTTACTAACTGCGCCCTAACCTCTTTCACCACGTATAACCGCCTAGAGACGTCTAAATCCTTGAGTTAAAAAATGGTGTGTCACGCCTGGGCTCTCGGGTCGATAAAGACTAAAACGGGTACGAGGAAATGTCTTGGAAAGTAAAGAAGTAAGGTGGCCGGCGTGATACTGACCACATCACCCACTGAGCGGTATTTGGTCTTTACAAATGTGAGTCTAGCTCTATATGCACAATGCGGCATTGTAGTGAACATGGGACCTTTACTTACTTTAATTACGTGTTCCGTAGGTCAGCTGACAAGAAGTAGTGTAAACTACAGCGAATTCAATGCGGCTCCTCTCTTCCCTTATCGATCCCTTTAGGTAAAGCACGAGTAGGATGGGCACAAAGCAAAGAAATGGGACGGTATACACATAGAGAAACGGGAATGACAAACAAATAAGGGGTGAAAGGATCAGATATGTTTAATTGTGTTTATTGAATAACCATCTTTGGGGTTAAATCAGACTGGTGGACAGTTCGGCGAAAGCGATACCAATGAAACAAATATGCGGTTGTTTGTAGCGTGAACTGCATGTTAAATAAAATGGCCGCCAACCAGTCTCTGAACTAACTGGGTTGCATTATGCAGTAATGTGTGGTTTCCAGTTTTCTAGTGACTGCCGCTTCCATCTACAATGAAGTGTATTTTTCGTTGCGGACATTTGTGTTGGCATTCTGGCTGCTGCATTATGTATAATTCACCTGTGTTGGCTGTTGGTTTGTCGAGACTCCTATTAGTTCCACTTTTCACATGGGGCAGTGAGGAGTAATATGTGTGATATTCACTGGCACCTGAACGGAGCATAAAGGGGACGACCCGTTGCCGTGAAGTTGTAACCGCTACTAACTAACTAATTAAACAAATTTGAATGCACAACACTTCTCACTCCTTCTTCAGTATCTGAATTGCTATTAAATGTTGCTTGTTCTTTACGGGACGTTACAATTAGCCCAAGGATGATTTTCTTGATTGCTGTATGTTCAGTTGTATGATATTGCTGTTTGATCACATTAATAGCCATTGGAATTCATCACAACACTTGGGAGACTGCTGCCAAAGTCCGAAATTCATGGCGTCCGTTATTACGCAACGGTGTAGTCACTCGTGACACAAACAGAACTGCAAGAGCTGTGAAAAAAGGCTGAAAAAGCCCCTTTGCAGGAGATCCTCCTCCTGGATCGTCAAGCATTCTTTTCCCACTTTGTCGAAGAACATTTCGCGCCAAAATAGGCCTTACCAGACATATTAAAATTACAGCTCCAAACTTTCAACCCATCAGGATGAAATGAATGGTCATCATCATTCTTGATGGACAAACACCATTGCTGCATGAACGAGAAATCAACGTTTAAGTCCAACAGACTGCAGACTGATGCGTGCAATAAAACCACTGCCCTGGGCCAATGCGCAGGAAGTTAAGCGAGAACGCGACACACCACTCGGCCACGTTGACCTCTTCTATTACCTTGACCTAATAGTATTGACATTCATACTGGATGCGGGTCAATCATATGAAAAACATTACTTATTTAGGGCCATCTGTGCATTGTTTTTCAGCAAGGAAATGATCTGAAAAGACTTGAGCCCATACTCACTCCTTCTTCGCTTATATACAGTTTGTCAGCCAGCTCCACGGCGAAGAGGTTACAGACGCAGTTCGTAATCCCGAACACCGCGTTCGAAACACAGCTCTGGGCAATTTAGCAGCAGGCTTCCTTACATTGTTTTTTTTTTTTAAATGAAATAGTATGGGTGCCTGTCGTTCAGTAAACAATGGTAAACTACTGAACGTAAACTTTCCCAGTGATCACGAACAGCCCAAAATGCTGGGTTGAAGGCTACGTCCTGTAAAGGATTAGCAACTAACCTTTTCTGTTTTAAACAATTTGTAAGGACGAAACTTACTTCCAGTAGAGGGATAATAATAATAATAATAATAATAATAATAATAATAATAATAATAATAATAATAATAATAATAATAATTATTATTATTATTATTATTATTGGCGTCTGCTCGCAAGAAACGCAAGCGCAGTCCATAAAAGTGCTACCACTTCAAGTTCACTGGACGGAATTGTGCTTGTGGATTAGCTTTCCCAATTACCAGTGTCTCTAGAGGGATGATGATACATTCGATTTTCTCGCGGACATCTGTATCCTGAGAACATCCTGCCAGCAGCATGTCACCGTGTCACACTGGTCACATGGTAGGTGTATTCCACATCACACATTCGGTCTGCGCAAAACCAACACAAAACTGCCCTGCCATTTCAAACCTGGAGATCTATGTGGCCGCGGGGCGTTATGCGTTTCAGCTTAGACTTCCGGCTGGCTGATGGTGGGGTTTGAGGTTCAGTCTCCACACCGGGCAGTTAGACTTTAGGTTGACTACTTCTTCAGAAAGCGAGAGCAAACTAATGAACTTAAAATTGTCTACTACATCAACTTCTAGTCGGAATTGATATCACGTCCTGTAAAATACGTGTACCATTATCTTATATATAAAAAAGACTTGTGCGTCCGTATCTCTGTCCGTATGTCCTTTATTTGTTCGCGAACGGCCCATCCGATTGAGATGAAATTTTCTACACGCCTTCCTTTCATTCCAGAGCTGTCAACTGTGATATTTTGTTAGTGTGAAATCGCCTGCTTACTCAGTATTATTTCATTTTTCATTTTTCATCATAATTTCATATATCTCAGGGGACCTAACTCTGTAAAAGTTATTTCAAGGGGCATAACTTTTCTGTATAACTTATAGTCATATTGTGGCATCGTTTTCAAAGATTTATAAACTCTTTGTCCATAGTTATGTACCGGCATATGAGTTATAATAAATAATGATACAATCTGTAAGGCATTTTCAAAGTTTTCATAAAAATGATGCACAATGCATAACATTGTAACTCATCTTTTTTTGCTTAAGAAGTTACTGTAGTCATGCAGGTGATTAGAAAGAGTTTTCATTACAAATAATGGATGGTGTGTGGTAGAACGTTCTTTTAAGTTACATTTTTTGTTGTTGTATGAATTTAATGAAGCCGGACAGGGTCAGGCAGACAGATAGACAGACAGACAGACAGACAGATAGACAGTCGGGAACAGGAACTTATATGACTACTTATATAAATTAAATGAGATGCTTCACACCAGGAGCTGGGCGATGTCGGGCCGGGTCAGACAGACAGACAGACAGACAGATAGTCGGTAACGGGAACGGGAACTTATATGACTACTTATATGAATTAAATGAGATGCTTCCCACCAGGGTCTCGGCGAAGCCGGGCAGGGTCAGCTATTCTTATATATAAAAAAGGATCTCCGTCTGTCTGTCTGTATGTCCGTATGTCCGTATGTCCTTTATACGTTCGCGAACGGCCCATCCGATTGAGATGAAATTTTCTACACGCCTTCCTTTCATTCCAGAGCTGCCAACTGTCATAGTTTTTTTTTCTTCTTCCTCCTCCTCCCTCCTCCCCCTCCCAAAATACGTACGTAAATATATGATGATGATGATGAAAGAATCCCCGAACCAAAACGCTAGGGAAAGGGAAGAAAATGACGTGACTACACAGAATCCTCCTTCCTCCTCCTCCTTCCTTCTTCTCCCTCTGCCTCCTCCCTCCTCCTCCTCTCCCCTCCTCCTCCTTCTCCTCCTCCCTCCTTCTCCCTTCTTCTCCTCCTCTCCCCTCCTCCTACCCTCTTCCTCTTCCACTCCTCCCTCTCCCTCCTCCCTCCTCCATCCTCCTCCTCCCTCTTCCTCCTCCTCCCTCTTCCTCCTCCTTCCTCCTCCTCCCTCTTCCTCCCTCTCCCTCCTCCATCCTCCTCCTCCTTCTTCCTCCTCCTTCCTTCTCCTCCCTCTTCCTCCTCCTCTCTCCTCCTCCCTCCTCCCTTTTCCTCCCTCCTCCTCCTCCCTCTACCTCCTCCCTCCTCCTCCCTCTACCTCCTCCCTCCTCCTCTCCACTCTTCCTCCTACCCTCTTCCTCTTCCCCTCCCCCTCCTCCCTATCCCTCCTCCTCCCTTCACATTCCTCCTCCTCCCTCTTCCTCCTCCTCCCTCCTCCTCCCTCCTCCTCCTTCTTCCTCCCTCCTCCTCCCCCTCCCCCTCCTCCCCCTCCTCCTTCCTCTCCTCCTCCTCCCTCCTCCTCCCTCTCCCTCCTCCCTCCTCCTCCCTTCACATTCCTCCTCCTCCCTCTTCCTCCTCCTCCCTCTTCCTCCTCCTCCCTCCTCCTCCTCCTCCCTCCCTCCTCCCTCCTCTTCCTCCTCCCTTTCCCTCCTCCCCCTCCTCATTCTCCCTCCTCCCCCTCCTCATTCTCCCTCCTCCCTCCTCCCTCTCCCTCCTCCTTCTCCCTCTTCCTCCTCCATCTTCCTCCCTCCTCCTCCCTCCTCCTTCTCCCTCCACCTCCTCCTCTCTCCTCCTCCTCCATCCTCCGCCTTCCTCCTCCTCCCTCCTCCTCCCCTCCTCCTCCCTCCGTCTCCCTCCTTCTCCCCCTCCTCCTCCCTCCTCCCTCTTCCTCCTCTCCCTTCCTCCTCCCTCCTCCTACCTCCTCCCTCCTCTCTCCTCCTCCGTCCACCTCCTCCTCACTCCTCCTCTCTCCTCCTCCTCTCTCATCCTCCTCCCCCCTCCTCCTCCTCCCTCCTCCTCTCTCCTCCTCCTCCCTCCTCTTCCCTCCTTCTCCCTCCTCCTCCTTCTCCCTCTTCCTCCTTCTCCCTCCTCCTCCTCCCTCTTCCTCCTCCTCTTCCCTCCTCCTCGCTCTTCCTCCTCTTCCCTCCTCCTTTCTCCTTCTCCCTCCTCCTCCTCTCTCCTCCTCCTCCCTCCTCCTCCTTCCTCCTCTCTCTTCCTCCTCCTCCTCCCTCTCCCCTCATTCCTCCCTCTTCCTCCTCATCCCTCCTCCTCCCTCCTACTCCTCCCTCCTACTCCTGTCTCCTCCTCCTTCCTCCTGCTCCCTCCTCCTCCTCCCTCCGTCGAATATGAATTAAATGATATGCTCCCCACCAGGGACTGGGTGAAGCCGGGCCGGGTCGTATTTTTTGGGAATGGTAACGGGAGCAGGGGCCGAATATGAATTAAATAAGACGCTCCATTTACCCAAGTTTATTGTTTGGGGAAGATGTAAAGATCTTTTAAGTGCTCTTTCTAATAATAGACAGACAGACAGACAGATAGATAGTCGGGAACGGGAACGGGAGCTTATATGACTACTTATATGAATTAAATGAGATGCTCCCCACCAGAGTCTGGGCGAAGCCGGGCCGGGTCAGCTAGTTATTAATATATATAATCTATAATGCTATATAGACGTGTTCTAAGAATATCTTGGCAAATGCATCCATACGACAAGAGATGAATATTGAGGAAGGTTGGCTATTAAAGACGATTAAACAAAGGAAATTGAAATATTTTGATCACATGACACGTCATGAAAGTTTGGAGAGAAAAATAATGGAGGGGTATATGCCTGGGAAGATAGGGAGCGGAAGACCAAAGAGAGGATGGGTGCAGGAGATGGCAGATGATCTCCAGATGGGTGTATCGGACGCGGGACATCTTGCTTATGATCGAGAAGTTTTCAGGGAGGTTTTCATTGGAGCGAGGTTCTGCAAAGGACACTCTACTGAATGAATGAATGAATGCAAGAATGAATGAATGAATGAATGAATGAATGAATGAATACTGCTTTATACAAGTAAATGTGCAACGTGGTAAACAAACAAACAAGCTGAGAAGCAGCTAGTTGCAGTGGAATTTAGTTCGTGAGGAAAATGCTTAGAATACCATTGATAGAAAAACGAATGGCAACGTTTGATAAGAAATAAATGAAAACCGTAAATTGATTGACGCAGACAATAAAGATATGTTAGACACGTTATGAGAAGGAAACAAGTAGAAAACTTAGTGACAAATTGCACAGTTTATCGGAAAAGAGCAATGGAAAGGAAGAGATAATTACCCGGATGGCTTGGTCACATGTCATAACCGAGTCAAGAGCACAGACCTGATGCAAGATCATTGTGATAGCGGGTGGTTGCGAACCATGACTGCCTACGCTTATTGACATAGCGCATGATGGTGATGAAAACCAACAAAGGTTAATTCGAGCATTTCATGCACTTTGTCTGGTTGTTACACACATTTTCTCCCGTCACCTGTCCATTTTTAAGTGTCAATCTGTCACTCTAGAGCAGGGGGTCACCAAACTACGGCCCGCGGGCCGGATCCGGCGCGCGACGTCATTTCATCCGCCCCGCCGACGATACTAGATCTTGCTTGATATAACGTATGGAACACGAGGCATTGTAATACAATTTAAATATTACTATTATGTTTAGAATAATAAGAGAGCTTCACACGTGCGGAGACCCCCTGGCTGCTATGTGGCTTAAATTTGCTATTTTCAATAATACACTATTGTATCTAGATTTTCTTGTTTATTGTAATGTTTGCTTATTTCGCGCCATCCCAAGTGCTTCCCCGGCTCTTGGTAGCACCAACTATGCTCTGACGTTACGATGGTTTCTATGACAATATATATACACACACACACATATCTTTCCATCCTCCAGATGCGTCCGGCACAGGTCCGATGCTCCAGAAATATTTACTCCTTTATGCCAGTCATCCATTTTATAGGTACGTAACAAGGATTGTTTTATTCGACAGTGATAGGTGAGTGAACTACAAGTGTGAATAGAGGCAATAAAGTAGAAACATAGCTTAAAAAGCCATAGAAGCCTCGTGTTATTACGAAAATATTATCCCCATTTCAGAAGAATTCCCCGGTCAAGGTGTTAATCGAGCTGGTCTCTAGGCCAGTGTTTTTCAACCTTTCCGCTGGAGCAGATCTTTACGAAAATGTTTACGTTGCTCAGGGAACTCTGTGCGATGATCCATGTGTCTGTCCTACTTTATTTAATAAACCAGGTGGGCAGAAATGTTGCATTTAGTCGATTTCGGTCTGTTTCGGCGGAACCCATAGCTGCCACTCGCGGAACCCCTGTTGAAAAAACTCTGCTCTACGCTGTTTATTTCGGCCCTATTTATATATTTTGCAAACCTTATGATGAGATGTATTCTATTACCAAAGGTACCTATAAACTTTATATGTACCTTTTGTGAGCCGTAGCTTCACCAGTCCTCTGCTTTTCTTATGTTTCAATAGGATTTTAATTATGTTTCTAATTCAATGTCTTTATTCATTTTCGGATCACGTATACTTCACCCTTCATTGTGGCTACTAAGACAAGAAAAGTGGACGCCGAGGGTCGCATTTTAAATAAAGATTAGGGAGTAAAGTACTTCTTTGTGGAAACAAATGATCAGAAAACTAGATGCGTAATATGCAGCGAAAGTGTTGCCGTTTTGAAAGAGTACAATCTTCTGCGTCACTACGAAACAAAACAACTGTAAACATATTCAAAGTTTTCTGGAAAGTTACGCTCTGAGAAATATGAGTCCATGAAACGTTGTTTAGAGACACAAAGAAATCTCTTCACGAGAAAGTTTGCTGAAAATGAATCTGTCACTCGTACAAGTTACAAAATAGTGCATAAGATGACAGAACGAGGAAAACCGTTTACTCATGGCAACTTCATCAAAGAGTTTATGATGGAAGCAGCAAATGACCCGTGTCCTGAGAAAGCCGATTTGTTTGGAACTATCAGCCTTTCGACAAGTTCAGTTGTGCGAAGAACAGAAGAACTTGGAGAGAACATAGTGCTACAGATACGCAAGAAAACTAGGAACTTGTGGTATTCTCTGCGCTTAATGAGTCTACTGATCTCACGAGTACGTCATAACTTCTCGTGTTCATGCGTGGTGTCAATTTGGACTTTCAAGTAACGGAAGAGTTGGCATCCGTTGGCAGCATGCATGGAAGAACTGGAAAAGACATTTTCATGGAAGTGAAAAATGTTTTGCAAGACTATAACCTTCAGTGGAATCAACTTTTCTCATTTTCACTGTTTCAAAGAGAATTGCGCTACATTTGCCAAAGATGTCAACCTCGATTTTCCGGAAAAAAAAAAAAAAAAAAAAACCTATTCGTGACATGAAGAAGCGCTTTTTGGAGATATTTTCAGATCTTGACAGAATTGAGAGTGACATTCTTCTGTTCCAGAATCCGTTTTATTGTAAACTTGATGATGTGCAAGTTAAACTACAGTTGGAGCTAATTGATTTGCAAGCAAATGACTTGTTGAAAGAGAAGCACAGAGAAGGAAAACTTGTAAATTTTGCCGCTGCTTATCTGATGTTGAGTTTCCGAAAATTAAGAAATTTGCCGCTGGTATGGCATCAGTGTTTGGAATAACTTATGTATGTGAGGAAACATTTTCAAAAATGGATTATGTGAGTCAACACGGCGAACGAGATAACTGATGACCATTTGAAAGCAATTCTCTTTATTGGATACAACAATTCGAAACCAATATTGATGATATCTTGAAAGCCAAATATCAATTTCACAAATTTCACTAACCTTTTTTGCTACTTAGTTTGTGAGATACGGATATCTGCACACTGGGTCTGATGTAACTATCGTTTTGCTAACGTCGCCTTCTTTGACAACCTTCTTTTGGTAAATAAATATGTTGGTTGTCTTTGTATTTTGTGCATTGCACGCCACTCACCCATGATTAAATTAGTTGTTCGTCTTTTTTCCCCAGAGCTTTCGTTCTGGCTTGCAAGTATTGTTAAAGTTAATTGCATATTCTTTACAGAAACGTTTGCAGTCAACATTAGCATTATTTGCTGTTGTTGATGTTGTGGCAAGTTTACGTTCAGTAGTTTGCCATTGTTTTCTGAACGACCGGTACTCATACCATAGCATAAAAAACAGCTCAACGCGGTCTGCTGCCAAATGGCGCGCAGCTGTTTTGCGAACGCGGGTATACGGGATTGCGTACAGCGTCCGTAAGACCTTCGCCACGGAAGTGGCGCAAGTATTGTACAGAATGAGTATCTCGCCCGCGCTCGTCATTTTGTCAGTTATCCGGCCCCCCGTGAAAAAAGTTTGGTGACCCCTGCAATAGAGGAATTCTCAGATGGATCTTAAATATGGTAATCCATCGTTGAGACTAAATTTCATAAATGTGCTTGTCCTTAGGCTTCTACTGAGGGGCGGGAGGGCGTTGGCAGGCACACTTATCTTCCCATGAAATTTTATGCAATAACAGATTCACGTGCATAGATGATTATCTGTTGACTGACTGACTGACTGACTGACTGACTAACTGACTAACTGACTAACTGACAGACTGACTGACTGACTGACTGATTGACTGACTGACTGACTAAATGACTGAATGTTTAACTAACTAACTAACTAACTAACTAACCGACCGACCGACCGACCGATCGACCGACCGACCGACCGACTGACCGACTGATCGACCGACTAACTGACTGATCGACCGACCGACCGACCGACCAACTGACCGACTGACCGACCGACTAACTGACTGACCGACCGACCGACCGACCGACTGACTGACTGACTGACTGACTGACTGACTAAATCCATATTTGTTTAATTGATCGGCTCCGAGGCGAAGGATTTACAGACGCAGTTCGTAATCTCACATACCCGTGTTCGAAACACAGCTGCATGCGATTTGGCAGCAGACCACATTGCGTTGTTATTTCTTTCTGAAAATAGTAAAGGTGCCTGTCGTTCAAAATCAATGGCAGACCACTGAACGTAAACTTGCAAAGAAATGATGAACAACCAAAAACTGCTGGAGTTTTCTGAAATGTCCTGAAACGGATAAGCAATTAACTGTAAAAACAAACAAACAAACAAACAAACAAACAAACAAACTAGATGGATGATGTAGGCAGTACCACACCAGCCAACTTTACTTTCCAAGACATTTCATGGTACCTATTTTAGGCTGAGTCGACCAGAGAGCTTTTAATAATTTACCCAGAACGCGGATTCGAACCCATGAACTCTGGGTCTGCAGGCGAGCATTTAGCCAGTACGCTACCACACATTCCTTTATTTTCGTTTTTACAGCTTAATACAATTGTCACTTTTCTGTTAAGTTATTCGTATTTTTTTTTAACATTTCATTTTATTCTCCTCTCTCTCTTTTTTTTCATTTAATATATATTCTTGATTATGGTATTTTGTTTTACGTTCCCTTTTCTCGTTAATGCACTAGTGCTCTGGTTTCCTTAACAACAAAGTTGCGCTTCTTTTCTGAACAATGAAGTTTCGCCTCCTTAATACTGGGTATAATATCTCATGAATTATGTAATTCTATATTTACTGGAATCCCGAAGAAATCAGGAGCCTTGGAATGTGATCAACATAAAACAATTAGTATAATAAGCCACAACATTAAGACTTTGCTAAGAAACATCATGCAAAGAGTTAGGAAGAAAATATCTTATACAACTAAATAGAATAAATAGGAGGAGAACAGTGTGAGTTTGTAGAAAGCAAGGGTACAAGTAAATGCTGTGTTTATACACGTTGAACGTTCTATAGAAATAAACAAAGACCTACACCTTTGCTTTATTGACTACATAAAGGCTTTCAATAAAGTAAGACTTGTCAACATGATGAAGATGCTTGCAGAGCTAGACATTGATGGGAAAGACCTTAGACTTGTAAACAATATACATGGGAAACAACAAGTTGCCATAAAGATTGATAATGAAGTAGGTCGATATCAGCATATTATGATAGGTATTCAAAAGGGATGTGTAATGTCTCCAGATCCTTTTTCCATGCACAGTGAAAACATTTTCAGAAATGTAGAAGATATTTAAGGAATCAACAATGGGGGACGTAATATTAATAACATTAGATATGCGGAAGATATAGTATTGTGTATATAATGTTATAAATTATGTGTATAGTGGTAATGCAGTGTGTATAAAGTTATTCATTTTGTGTATAATTTTATACATGTTGCGTATATGTGTTATGTATTGTGTGTATAATGTCATCAATGATTGCATAATATTAAACATTTTATGTATACTGTTACACTATTGTGTATACTCTGGAGTCCTGATCATAGGATCAGAACTCAGACTGAGTACATTCTCATCAAAAGAAGATTTCGAAATGCCTTAAAAGACACAAAAACTATACCAAGCGCAGACTTAAGATTTCGAAATGTCTTAAAAGACGCAAAAACTATACCAAGCGCAGACTGCTACAGCTACCATAGGTTAATCTTAAGCAATATACATATAAAATTAAAGAAAGTAAAATATACACCAAGAAACACAAAATTTGATCTACGGGCACTGAAAAGTGAGGAGATAAAAGATACATTCAACGTGGAGGTAAAGAACAGATTTGATGTCTTGTCCAATATGGAAATATTATTTCGAGATGTCAGCGACCAATGGGAAATATAAAAGAAAGAAATCAGTCAACCAAGCTGCAGAAACAACCACCCCAAAAATACAGATAATGGATGACGGAATACATCTAAATTTCACGGAAATAAGAAGAAATAACAAAAATAACAAGCGATAATAGGAAGAGATTCACAGAAAAATTAGGAAGCTATGCAAAGAGGCAAAAGAAAATTTGCTTGAAAAAAATGCAAGGAGATTGAAAACCATTACAACACCCGGAATACCAAATTAATGCACAAAGGAATTAATGACATCACTAACAAAAGAACACACACATCAACGTGTTGCCTAAAAACCAAAGATGGCAAAATCGTAATAGAAAAAGATCATATTTTACATGCATGGTCAGATTATTTGAAAGACCTTTACGATGATACAAGAGATGAATAGTATGATCAATTATGAAGATGGAAGTTCAGAATGCTCTTAACCATATGCAAACTGGCAAGACCCCCGGGTACAGATAACATCACAACAGAAATGATCACTGCCTTAGAAGAATATGGAATAGACCAAGTCACCAGACTGCTGAATACAATATACGATCTGGAGATATACCACCTGAATCATGTAATTCTGTATTTACTGCAATTCCGAAGAAATCAGGAGCTTTAGAATGTGATCAACACCGAACAATTAGTATAATAAGCCACATCACGAAGATTTTGCTGAGAATTATCATGCAAAGAGTTAGGAAGAAAATACAACCCGAAATAGGAGAAGAACAATGTGGGTTTGTAGAAGGCAAGAGTAGAGTAAATGCTGTGTATATACTGAGAACAGTAATTGAACGTTCTATAGAAGTAAACACGGATCTACATCCTTGCTTTATTGACTACACAAAGGCTTTCGACAAAGGGAGACAAGTCGACATGATATGGATGCTTGAAAATCTACAAATTGATAGAAAAGACCTTAGACTTGTAAAAAACATGTATTGGAAACAACAAGCTGCCATCAGAATTGATAATAAAGTAGTTAAATATCGGCTTATTACAAGAGTTGTAAGACAGCGATGTGTAATGTCTCCAGATCTTGTTTCCCTGTACAGTGAACATATTATCAGAAATATAGAAGGTATATAAGGAATCAACATTAGGGGGCGATACATCAAATCAAATCAAATCAAATCAACTTTATTAGGGTCACAAATTGGGCGCGCAGGCCCGTCTTACATTCGGCCCTTCCAATCACTCGTCTTTCGTTCAACAAGAGCATTATACATTTACATAGGAAGAAAAATAAACATCGTGAAATGAATGTTGTAAGCATAAACAAGGCAAATTACCATGTTATGAGGCCCATCTCCCACGTACCCATACATCACCCCACCCACACACACACACCCACCTACCCACACACACGCACACCAAGGGACACATACATACCCCACCAACCGACCCATCCCCCTCCCGCACATCCCCTACCCACACTCCCCTCACCTGTTCCCCCAACCAAAACACACTCGCCACCCACAAACATTCCCCCACCAACCCACATATCCCACGCCCACCCACATACACATCCTAACCCACACATCCTCTCCCCATCCACACCTCAAACCACCCATCCCCCAGCCACATCTCCATTGACCACATATTTCCCACCCACGCACACAATCCCCCCTCCCCCACACACATCTCCCTAACCACCTATACATCCCCAATCCACTCACACACACACCCCACCACCCACACATACATCCTCCACCCACCCATACATGCCTTAACCAAATCCCCCACTACACAATCCCCCACCCGCACATCACATACATCCCCTACCACGCAATATTCCCAACCCACGCACCGCACACACATATATCCCTCACCAACACATCCCTCACCCACATCAATAACATTAGATATACCGATGATACAGTCTTGATTGCAGACAATGAACAGGACCTGCAACATTTTGTAGATGCGGTTGTTGCACACAGTGAACAACTAGTGTTAGAATTGAATTGTAAGAAGACCCAGAAGAAGGAAATTCCACAATGTGATATACGAGTAAATAATCATATCCTTAAACAAATGAATCGGTACAGTTATCTCGGAACAGTCATAACATCTGATGGGAGATGCCTTGAAGAGATTAGAGCAAGAATTGCCATTGCGAAGGTAGCCTTTTGCAAGATGAAAAACATACTGACCAATAAAAAGGTATCAATTGAAACGAGAAAAAGAGTGTTGAAGTGCTACATAGAACCTGTACCTTTGTATGGATGTGAAGCGTAGACAATGAGTGGACAAGATGAAAAACATCTGATGGCTGTGGGAATGTGGTTTCTGAGGAAAATGCAAAGAATACCATGGACAGACAGAAAAGCCAATGAACAAGTCCTACAAGAAACAAATGAAGATCGTAATCTGATTAGAGACATTAAACGTAGACAGTAAAAATTTATTGAGCATGTTATGAGAAAAAATGACTTGGAGAACTTAGTGACAACTGGCAAGATCGAAGGGAAGAGACCAGGGGAAGACCGAGAAGTAACTACCTGGATGGCTTGGCCACGTGGCATTGTGGAGACAGGAACACGGAACTGATCCACGACTTTGGTGATAGAATGAGATGGCAAAATATGGCCGTCCACGCTTATCGGCATGGCACATGATGGATGGATGGTATACTGTTATATATTGTGTGTATAATGTTATAATATTTTGTATAATGTTATACATTTTGTAGAGGGTGTTATATATTGTGTATACAATGTTATACATTTTGTCATATATGTTTTGTAAGTTAACATTTTGTGTATAATGCTATATATTGTGTTTATAGTGCTATAATGTTATGTATTATGATATACATATTGTGTATAGTGTTATATATTATGTGTTCAATGTTATATATTATGTGTTGAATGGCAATTAGAGTGTGGGTAGCTGTGATATTTAATCAACAGGCCTGGTGTCATTGTGAGGTATAGTATAGGAGATAGTATACGTAAATCTCTACGTACCTTTCAGTCTTAATTTTGTATGACCAATAGCCGCAGTGGGTAGTGGCTAGACGCTCGTATTCTGGCCCGGTGTTCATGGATTTGAATCTACATCGGGACGGATTTTGAACATTGACCTGGCCTGGGAGGCTGGGTCTACCTGGGAGGCTGGGTCTACCTGTGAGACTGGGTCTACAAGAGAGGCTGGGTCTACCTGGGAGGCTGGGTCTACCTGGGAGGTTGTGTCTACCTGGGAGGCTGGGTCTACCTGGGAGGCTGGGTCTACCTGTGAGACTGGGTCTACAAGGGAGGCTGGGTCTACCTGGGAGGCTGAGTCTACCTGGGAGGTTGTGTCTACCTGGGATGCTGGGTCTACCTGGGAGACTGGGTCTACAAGGGAGGCTGGGTCTACCAGGGAGGCTGGGTCTACCTGGGAGCCCAATTCAATGTTCAAAATCCACCCCGATGTAGATTCAAATCCATGAACACCGGGGCCAGAAGGCGAGCGTCTAGCCACTACCCACTGCGGCTGCATGAGGATTTTGGTCATACAAAATTAAGACTGAATGGTATGTAGAGATTCATTACGTATTCTATCTCCTATACTATACCTCACAGGGACACCAGGCCTGGTGGTTAAATATCATATCCACCCACATTCTAATTGCCATTGAACACACAATGTAGAACATTATACACACAATAATACATATGGTATTGTCTTTGTCTATTTATTTAGTTTCGTCTTTTTTAAAAAGTTTGTTATATTGTTTGCTATAGCTAGCGTCCTGAAGGAAATAACAAAGTCATTTTCGAAGGTTCCATTTTGATAACGGCGTAATTCGACAGATGCCTAGAGTTGCCTACATTGCCTTCTTGATTTTATTGCCTCTTTAATGCCAGGTTTCTCAATGTCCCTGCCATTGATACATCCTAAACTCATTTTCTAAATGAGAAAATCTGCAGATTCAGAATGCGAGTGAAGGAACTGAAGGAAAAACACGCTTCTGTTTTCCTCGTCTCCTTCACTTCTAGTTAAGAAAACCTGATTTTATGGCTTCGGGCGAAACAACGCCATTATGCTTCCAATATAGCGCCTGTCTTCGAGGGGGGAACTTACTTACCCCCCCCCCTCTCTCTCTCTCTCTCTCTCTCTCTCTCTCTCTCTCTCTCTCTCTCTCTCTCTCTCTCTCTCTCTCTTTCCTAGCCTCAAGTAAGCAGTTCCTGCCCCCTGTGCACAAGTTTGCGGAGACCAAATATGGGCTGATCATAAATTTCGAATCTTCCAGAATGTTAATCTTGGAAATAGCTCAAGTTCGGCTACGTGATTGGATTTTCATAGCACAAGAAATAGTTCGGGGCGATTTCGAACCAGTGAAATGAGTGACCCTAAATTAGTGCTTCATTACACAGCACATCTGAGAGCAGTCTACTATAAAAAATATATAGAAAAACTAAAACAGTTTTTAAAGATTTCTATCCCTTAGTACTGTCTGTCTGTCTGTCTGTCTGTCTGTCTGTCTGTCTGTCTGTCTGTCTGTCTGTCTGTCTGTCTGTCTGTCTGTCTGTCTGTCTGCCTGTCTGCCTGTCTGCCTGCCTGCCTGCCTGCCTGTCTGTCTGTCTGTCTGTCTGTCTGTCTGTCTCAATAGATAGATCGATTGATCGGTCGGTCTGTCGGTTGGTCGGTCGGTCGGTCGGTCAGTCGGTCGATCGATCGATTGATCGATGTGACCGTCCGTCCATGAATCTATCCATCTTTCCATTCATCCGTCCGTCCTTCTGTCTATCTGTCTGCCTATCTGTCTGTCTGTCTGCTTGCCTATCTGTCTGTCTGTGAGTGTCTTTCAAAACTTTACACGATCACCCAGTGTGTGGGTAAGTTGTCTCAAACTGATAGTTAGTTTGAACATGGTCTATACGACATCTTGCAAATGCCCAGTAGATTAATAACGTACACATGAATTGCTTCCGATTTTCTGTGTTATACGTCCGATCCAATACTCGAGGATCAGCGTGGAGCATGCCACTCAAGTCCTTACAAACACCCACTCCATGAGGCTTATACAGCCTACTTGCGTCAGGAACGGACATCGCAACCACTCTGCCCGCCTCATTTTTCTTATCATATTAAATCCATTGCCGCAATGAATATCTGAAACAGAGGGGATGAAATACAGGCCTGCGAGAACCATCATTTCCCAGGAGACTGGACAAAGACATGGTTGAGTTGTGTTTGATTAAGGTTACCGGGATCAATAGTCAGTGTCAGTTAAGAAGGAAGAGAACATTTCCGCTAGCAATCAATATAGCCACTCTCCACTCAGTGCCTTACCACGGCATTGTTTGCTTGAAATTATTTCCCATTCCCCAGTGAATTTCATATAATACGGCATCCCCCTCACGGTTGTTTGTGTCGTTGGAAGATTTATTGTTATAAGATATATATATATATATATATATACACCGGTATATAACGGCTGATAACGATTAATTTAAATGTTATAGTTAACTTTTCAAAAATTAACGATTAATTAATAGTTAATTTTGATTAAAGCAACAACAAATATAGTCACATAACCCACATTATAGTCGTATTTGTCAAAAATCGAAATAACACTGGATTGTCTTGTTCATATGTCATCTTCTTCTTCTTCGTTCATCCGGAGTTTTTTTTTTCGGATGTGATTGCGTTGTGCCTGTTTACAGCAGAGCTGCGTTCTTGCGCCGTTAGGCCGACACATCCGACTTCTGCGGGCATTTGTTGACCGGGTTAACCTTCCCGGATATGTCATCTAATAACCAACTATGCAAACAGACGAGTAAGTTGACAGTGTTTGGTTCAAGTGACGAGCGCGTCTTTTTTACAATATAACCTGTAGAGCTGAGCAATCGCTCACATGAAACTGAGGCAGCCGGTATGCACAGAATGATCTTGACAAGTAATGCCAATTTTGGATATCGATGTTCATTAAGTTTTCACCATTGTAGAGTGTCAACCGATTCAGCAACTTTATTCTCCATTTTATAACGCAGCAATTCATCAGACGATCTGTCGACATGATCTTCCGTGTCTGAGTCAAGACTCCGTTAGCTTAACACGCTTTTCGTTTGGTTCACATATAGTTTCATTGTCAATGTCAGTATCATTTGTTGCAACAGTCTCCATCTGCTCACCATGAACATCAACTACTATTTGTTGTTCATTACGTGACCAAGTTCGTTCTTTTGCATCTTTTGACAAACACTTCAGGGATTTGTAGCGTGGATCAAGTGTTGTTGCAATCTGTAGTATTTCAATACCTGTCATGTTAGCTACACTTTCACTGAAGTCATTAATACATGCTGTCTAAAATTTAGCTATGTAGCCCGGATCATCATCGTGTACAGTCATATGCTTTGTCAACGATGATAGCGGTGGCAATACACAGCTACATGAAACATAATTTTGACCGCCATGCATGACCGTGGTCTGACAGAATAAGCCCAAAACTTTGACATATTTCGAAATCTTCTCTCAGTCCGAATCTGACAGTTTTGGACCTTTGTATTGCTTCTTTCCATCTGACATGTAGACAGCTAATGCATCTCTGGCCTGTAGAAGACTCTGTAGCATACTAAAAATACTTTTCCATCTTGCTGGTACATTTTGCTGCAGCTTACACAATGGTAACTCAGTGCAATTTTGCAACTCGGTTGTGTTTGCAGCACTATGTTTAAAATGTCCGACAATTTTTCGACATTTTCCAAACAATGTTTTGGTATCAGCAGCTTTAAATCCATGTAATATGCTCAGTTGTAAGCTATGAGCCAAACAAGGAGTATTTACAAAACCGGTTTTATCAACAGCTGAAACCATATATCTTGCATTGTCAGTAACTAGAGTCTGAATTCTGTTCGTTATATCCCAGTCTAATGCAAACTGTTTATACAACTCGGCAACACTGTCAGAATAATGACGTTCAACAACATTCATGCATTTCAGAACAACGTTTTTCAATTTAGTCATCGGCAATCCAATGGCCAGTAATTCCACAATAGCTTTCGTTACCTAGAGATGTCCACAAGTGAGATGTTAGCGCAATTCTTTTTGCGTTTTTCACAGAATCTTTAACACTTTGAATCTTGCTTTTATACTTAGCATTCAATAGTGCGGCGGGAAGATGGCTTATATTCAACATTTTGCAGCGCTGTCCGTAATACCTTTTGAAGGCCGTCGTCATCTACTATTCGTATTGGTCTGCCACTTCTAGCAATCCAGTTTGCAAGTGATACTTGAATATCATGTTGTAATGCGGCACTCACTGGACGATCAGACGAACGACAAAGTGGCTCAAAGTAGCCTGCTTCGAAGTAGATGACGATGCTGCAATAGACAGACTCCAGTGAAGTTTCTGATATTGTAGTGGATGCTTGTTTTGGAGGTGGTATGTAAGCGAGGTGTTAGAACCATGGTAGGCAAACGATTTGTCACAATGAACGCAATAATCCTTTTCAGCATTTTCAATATTTCCATCAGTCAATACTTTAAAAATAAATTGTTCATGTATTCGTCAGGAAATTTGTTTATATTTCTCCGCTATCTTGTTGTTACATTTAGACTCCCGGTTCAGTTATAAAAGTGACTGGAGAAAAGGTGTCGATTAATCGTTAAAAAAAATTTAATTAGCAATTAATATATTACTTAATCGATAATTTCCACAGCAGCTACACGCTGCGGGATTTGCTGAGGAGGGGATCCGTGCACTCATGGACTGAATGGTTCAATGTGCAATGAAGATGATATGTCGACTAACTAACTAACTAACTAACTAACTAACTAACTAACTAACTAACTAACTAACTAACTAACTAACCAACCAACCAACCAACCAACCAACCAACCAACTAACTAACTAACTAACTAACTAACTAACTAACTAACTAACTAACTAACTAACTAACTAACTATCTAACTAAATAACTAACTAACTAACTAACTAACTAACTAACTAACTAACTAACTAACTAACTAACTAACTAACTAACTAACTAACTAAGTAAGTAAGTAACTAGCTATCTAACTAACACACTCACTCACTCACTCACTCACTCACTCACTCACTCACTCACGCACGCACGCACGCACGCACGCACGCACGCAGTCACTCACTCACTCACTCACTCACTAACAACTAACTAACTAACTAACTAACTAACTATATATATATATATATATATATATATATATATATATATATATATATATATATATATATATATATATATAGTTATCGGGGTGCACGTGGACTAAGGCCACTTCGTTTTGATCTCACATATAAACCAGATATGCATTCAACATAGACGTTAAGTATCGTTTTGGGGTCTTGATGTCTATACAGGAGGAAATTACATCTGATTAATTGGCAGTACAGGCTAGAGATATCTTGATAACAGCAGCCAAAGATTTAATTACGACCAAGAATGAGCAAGATAAGCCATGTTGTACATCAGATACGTTAGAATTAATTAAACAACGAAGGGAACTGAAACGGAAAAGGAGAGAAACCGATAACAGCAGGATGCAGTATAGTCCTTTAACACGAGAAATAAGAAAGACCACAAGAAAGGACAAAAATCAGTGTATACAAGATTGTTGTACCAGAATAGGGCAATATCATAAGAATGGAAGATATTACGAAATGCTCGAAGAAATGACAAGAAATGTTTAACCTCAATTAAATGTTTTTTGTGTAGCATTGGGAAATACCCTAACAGAATCTACAAAAATTCTAGAAGGATGGAAAGAATACTGCAGTGAAATGTATGAAATGAATGACTGTGAGGATATGAATGAGACACGTGAACCAATGAAAACAGAGACAGAACCTGAACCATCATTAGATGAAATTGTATAGACAATGAAGAACCTGAAGAATGGTAAATCAACAGGATGCGATGCGATAACTGCAGAACTTATTAAAGCGGGAGGAGAAGAAAGCATACAAATCTATCATACATTATATAAAAATATATGGACATATGGTATATGGCCAAAAGATTGGAAAAGAACTATCTTCATTACAATACCAAAAAAGGGCAACTTGAAATTTTGCACCAACTATAGAACTGTTGCCCTGATCAGTCATGCAAGTAAAATTCTACTAAAATCATAATAGGAAGACTCCGTGATGAAATCGAAGAAAAAACAAGAACAAGAGATCACATAAGTAACATGATTTTAGTAACAGAGAAGTGTGGAGAATTTAATGTAAAACTAATCTCATGTTTTGTGGATTATTCAAAGGCATTTGACTGTGTACAACATCAGAAACTTTGGGACAACATGAGGAAAATGGGCTTTCCATCACACGCAGTACAACTTATATAAAAGCTCCATCTAGGTCAACAAGCAGCAGTTAGAATAGATTACGAGATATCAGATTGGTTTGACATCAAGCAAGGAGTCCGTCAGAGCTGTGTGCTGTCACCCTATTTGTTTAAATTGTACGCCGAACATATAATGAGAAATGTCAGAGATGATATAACCAGGGGGCAATATGATGCCCTAAATAACGGTGGCCATGAAATACCAGAGATTCGATATGCTCAGGGGTCGCCAAACTACGTCCCGTGGGCCGGATCCGGCCCGCGACGTCATTTTATCCGGCCCGCCGACGATGCTCGAACTTGCTTGATATAACGTATGAAACACGAGACGCTGTGATACAATTTAAATGTAAATATGTTTAGAATAATAGGGGAACTTCACACACGCGGAGACCTCCTAGCTACTCTAGGCTGTTTATTTAGTCCAGTCCTATTTATATATTTTGCAAACCTTATTATGAGATATATTCTATTACCAAATGAAGCCGCCTGCCGCGGCTCTAAAAGCGTATGGAATAACATACATTGTCATAAGGGTTTAGTTTGTGGAGTGGGACAGATAGAACTACAAAAATTAGATTTGCATAGAAAAGCGTGCCCTGTTCTCATTTACCTGCCATCCCACAGAATTGTGTGACTTACTTATTGACTCTCCCTCGTAACATTTTCTGCCCTGCTATGCACCTCTTTACGGGACAAACATTTGTCAGCATAAACACTGAAAACCCACCCTGGCGGGAGACATTTCGCGAATGACGCCGAAAGTGAATGTGAAGTGAAAACGTGTTTAGAAAACAGAGCACGTAGTTGTATGCAGCGGGTTTTGGAGGACTGATAAAACAATGGGATAAGTGCATCAATGTTGGTGGAAATTATGTTGAGAAATAAAGGGACAATGTATGTATAAAAATAAACTGGTTTCAAGGTGTTATAATATTTAGTTATTTGTCTACAGCCGTTTGTGGCGTCCTTATTGATTTCCCCGCGTAGTAACGTAAAGTACAATAACATTGGACGGTATAAGTAGGAATGTAAGGTACAGCACACATGTATGGTATAACTGGGATTGTAAGGTACAGCAAAAACCTAGGAAAATCTAGCACTAAAATAATGGCTTCTTCGATGCAACAGCTCACACACACCACCAGTATTACACATGGGTCTGAATCATACGCGATCCAATACCTGCAGTGATGCCTCTCTCAGTGGTGGGAGTGAAACAGATGACAATCCTGCCATCGCATGCCTGTTTATACCGTGAGTGACATCCCCTCCTCTTACATCCCACAAGCCCTAGCGCTATGCCACACGACGGGGGTTTCACTATCATCAAGAGTCGTGTACATTGATATCCACAGGAAGTTCCTCTGTTCACATTCTATTACCAGTGTCAAACCGCTGTTCCAGATCCCAGGAGCTTTCAGTTATCAATGTCGTGTCACCACCATACAGTAGGTTGTTTATATTATAACCATCAACGCGTATTCCTGGTCTATCCTTGATCTATCTCATTATTACTTCGCTATAGAGAGAAATGTATGTCAGTGACTATTTTAATGTAAATGAACACATTAGGAACAACTTTGAAGCAATAGAGATGTAGTTCCTTGGACTGCTAGAGTATAACTAACAATGGCTGCCTGAAAGAGACTATTTCAATTAGAACATTATATTCAACAATATGAATGAGACAAACAGCTTTCTTGGGTCATGTGATGAGAAGAGATGCGTTGGAGAACATCGTGACGACATGAAAGATCTAGTGCAAGAGAGGTGGAGGCCGACCAAGAGAAATGAAGCTGGATAGACTGAGACTGTGGCAAGGAGGAATACCACCAGCAGAGTTTATCCACAACACCAAAGACCGAGATCTATGGAGTAACATGACCACACACGCCAACGGGAAAGGCACTTGATGATGATTATATCAGAGAGAAAACATATAAATGATGAATCACATTATTTTCTTACTTCTGCTGCATCTGATCATAATTACCAACTTTTGTTGTAATCGTAATTGCTGCTACATTTTTTTTTCAATATATATTCTTTGTTATTCTGACATCTTCCCCACGAATTCTCTAATTCGCCAATGAACAATCAAAGAAATCTACCATCATGTCAAGACAGCAATGTGTGCAGATAATTTAGTTATATTCTTCTCGGTCCCATTCGTTGTCTGATAATGGGATTCTGATGCCTTATTCCCAAAAGCGTCAAGTTGCTATGTAAATTACCAGACTCGAGGTATTTACACAGCAAAGCACGTTCATCCCTGGCGCTGAACAAAAGTACACCGAGAAACATCATCAGTATTCCCAAACTCAGAAGAAGAAAATGAAAAGTGCAGAGGCATTGATTAATCATTGATCACGAAGAGTTTTTCTCGCCAGCATGGACGATGATGTCGCTTAACACACAGTTCCCTCTAATATTGTAATTTTAATTCACGAAATCATCCCTAGTAGAAATGTCTTTTTTGCCTTCAATAAAGTGTCACTATTTCCGTTAATACAGTGTCTCTTTTCTTGTCAATACAGTGTCTTTTTCTCCTTTAATACTGTGTGTCTTTTGTCATTAATATTCTGTCTGCTTTGCCATCAATATTGTGTCTGTTTAGCAGTCAATACTGTGTCTCTCTTGCCACCAATACTGTCTCTATTGCCCGCAATACTATATCTCTTTCGCTATCAACACGGTGTCTCTATTTCCATCAATACAGTGACTCTTTTCTCATCAATATAATGTCTCGTTCTGGATCAATACTAGAATTGTTTTCTCATCAATATAGTGTCGCATTTATCATCAATAGAGCGTCTCTTTTCTCATGAATACAGCGTCAAATTTTTCAAAAATATAATGTCTTCTTTCCAATGAATACAGCACATCTTTTCTCATCAATACAATGTCTACTTTCTCGTCAAATAAGCAATTCTTTTCCCAACAATACAGCGTCCCCTTTCGCATAAATAATGCATCTCTTTTCTTATCAATAACGCGTCTCTTTTCTTATCAATAACGCGTCTCTTTTCTTATCAATAACGCGTCTCTTTTCTTATCAATAACGCGTCTCTTTTCTTATCAATAACGCGTCTCTTTTCTTATCAATAACGCGTCTCTTTTCTCATCAGGTGCATGCGTGTATGTATACGTTTATCGTCTTCTTCTTTCTTTCACTTGAAATATGTCTATAACTGCAATGTTGTCTCTTGTATGAATTTAACTGTCTTTTTTTTAGATCACACAGCGGTCTATACAGTTTATCTTCTACTGTCGTCTCTCTAGGCCAGAAGGTTTGCCTAGATATGTTATATTCTGGGCAGTCTTGGAGTATGTGCTCTGCTGTATGCGACGCCAATCCAAATGTGCAAATGGCTGTTTCACCAATCTTGAATTTTGTATACATGTGGTTGCGTAATCTATTGTGTCCTGTTCTGAGGCGCAGAATAATGACTTGTTCTGGTCTGTCCATAATGTGGTAGTCATCTTGAGCAGGTTTTGGTGGCTTTCTGACTGATCTGATAATTCTTTTCTTTTGGTGGTATGTAACAGGCACATCAGGTTGTTCTTCTTTGGTTCCTTCCTTAGCCAATTGAACAGCTCTGACGTTTCCGGGTACTCCACAGTGGGATGGTATCCACTGTATGGTGACCTTATGCTGACTGCTAAATTCAGAAAGTAGTGTCCTTAGTACTGACAATTTTCGAGACAAGACCGCCTCGAGTACTGATTTTGCATCTGTCGATAGCACCACTGGCCGTGCACCTTTGCTGGTTTTTAGTAATATCTCTGTTGCTATCCTGATTGCCTCAATTTCAGCATCATAGTTATAGCGGTACTTTCCTGTCGGTTGATTGATTGATTGATTTAGGAATCGACATCACAGCATTCGGGGCATTCCCATAAGTGCTCCGTCCCCATCCTCAGCAGCCAGCAAAGAGTTCCAACACTAATAGTACCAGTAGCAATCTGATTATAAGTCCGTCTCGCCTTTCCTTTGAGCGTTAAGCGTCGGCCAGATCCCTTCGTCACTCCTCGTTGTCTCATTCTTGCCAGACCATGATAATCCATTTGCTCCTCCGAGGTGTGCACGTGCTCCCACAAGGCCGCAACCACGTCTGCCTTGTCATGTATCAATACTCCACCAAGTTCTGCAGAGCCAGCCAATCTGTCCGCCTGTTCATTTCCTAGCACACCGGCATGCCCCGGAGAAAAGATCCAGACGATGCTTGTCACCCGTGACCTCCGAAGCGAAGCAAGCCACTCCGCACGAAGTCTGCCCGTCCTCACCCTCGTCAGCATGCTTTCTGAGTCAGTTACAATCACGATGTGTGTGTGTGTCGTATTCTCCATCCTGTCGGTACTCTGGCTGTGTCCCTAGTATTATTTGGATATTCTATGTACACTCCCGCTCCTCCATTTCGAACAGCATTTTGTGTTGACCCATCTGTGTAGACTGGGATCCAGAGGTCCTGTGCGTATTCTTCATCAAGGAAGCTGAGAGTGGCTGCTCTGCGCTGCACACTGTTCTGTTCTTCCTTGTCAATTATTCCTCTCACTTTTGTCTGGATTTGTAATGATAGTCTATGTTCATCTTTCCATGGAGTTTGCTCTGAAATAGTTGTTATAGTGTTTTTTTTTTTTTGTTGCCTCAATATAAAATTCAATATCTCAGTAACCAACTGAGAGAAAATGATGAGAATTAGCATATAATCTTATCATTATGTCCACCCAACAAAAAAAATTTTGTTCTGGAGATTGTACAGCAAATTTCAATGTTTGTTTATATGCGGTATATAATTTACGTCTCCCGGATTCATGCCTTCATTTTAAGAGTATTACAGCTTCAGCAAGACACATTCGCGCTATTTTTGAAATTTGTCTGGCGGTTTTGGTTTTGCACAGACTGAGCAAATTTATATGGGATAGTTCAGAGGTGTTGTCAAACTGTGGGTTATTTCATGAAACGTGATTATATAAATAAATCTTACCATTAATGTAATATTAATAGCTAATATTTGAATGAATTAATACTGTTCAATGGGATTAAAAGTGAAATTGTGTACACTTCAAAACATCGCTATGAAGTTGTACACATATTTTTGTCAAGAAGCTGATCGCAGGAAGCTGTTTCATACTGTTACAAATCCCGAAAAAAGAACAGTGCATGCATTAGGTTTGAGTAAACGATCGTTTCGTCGATGCGTGCAAGAATCTGGAATGAAACCAACACGCGATAAGCAAACGGTAGGTAGAAAGGCAATTGTAGACAGCTTTGACAAGGATGTCATCAGACGAGTTATTATAAAAATGATGGATGCCAAAGAAACAGTGACTTTAAGAAAACTGAGGGTTTTGTTGAGAAAGGACAATAACATAGAGCTATCCAAAACAACTTTGTGGAAAATTATAAAGACATTAGGCTTCACTTTTAGAAAGTACAAGGGAGGTAGAAATATCCTTTGCGAGCAACCGCATTTAGGAGCATGAGATGCAGATACCTACGTGAAATAAGGGAAATGCATAAAGAAAATTATGACATAGTGTATTTAGATGAGACGTGGATCAATGCGCACCACACAAGTGAAAAGGAATGGCAATCAATGGATGGAAAGATAAAACGTTATGTGTCCAGTAGTAAAGGACAGCGTTTGGTCATAGCCCATGCTGGTAGTACTCATAATGGCTTACTACAGAATGCTGGGCTCGTGTTCGTATGAAAGCATACAGACAATAGGGATTATCATAATTAGATGAATGGTAATGTATTTAGAGATTGGCTCGAGAATACAGTACTTCCATCCCTTGATAGACCGTCTTGTCTAATCATGGACGATGCATCATATCACAATGTTATTGCCCAAGAAGACAAATACCTACGGCATCGAGCACAAAGGAAGCAATAAAGATATGGCTCCGAAGGGAAAATATACCATTTCCGGAAACATATTTCAAGCTACAGTTGTTGTCCCTTGTAAAACAGGCGCAAAAAAGCAAGAAATTTCAAATCGACAAGTTGATAGAAGAGCATGGCCATAGGTGCTTGAGACTTCCGCCGTATCATTCTCATTTAAACCCTATAGAACTTGTGTGGGCTAAAATTAAAGGACAAGTGGCAGCTGCCAATACTACATTCAAATTGTCTGGCGTCAAGATACTAATCCAGTCCGCGCTATTAAATATTGATAAAAGTTACTGGAAATAATGTGAGGACCATGTGTTGAAAGAGGAAGAGGACTATTGAAGAAAGGATGGATTGAATTTTATGCAACCGAGAGCAATCATCAACCTACTGGAATCGTCCGACACAGATTAAGGTCTGAGCAGATCGAAGACCTTAATCTACGTACACACTTACTGGGATATTTTGCTCCAACTATTCAGACGAATTGCATGTCCTAAGCATTACAGCATCAGCATCAGCTGAAGAAACAAGAAGGAAATGAAAAATAAGGTAAGAAATATATTCCTTCTACTTTCCTGTTAATTTACAAATTATTTACCCCGTGCCTCTGTAAATTCTCTGTCTTTACTAATATTACACATTGGACCCATCTTGGGATTCTCCGTGGTGAAGTGGTCAAGCCGTCTGACACGGGCTCCGAAGGTTGTATGTTCGATTCCGGGCCGCGTCCTTAATTTCACGAGTGCATTTTTCGGAGACTCCAGAGGGTCTTCGCTTGAGCTACGGAGTTCGTGCTTTGTGTGACGCTTTCCGCGCTGTGGAAAGAAACTGAGCCATATGGGATAAAAACCCGGTGCAATGCAGCCGACCCTGTCGATTTTAAGCTACTTCTTTCATTGCACCGACTCCCATACGAATCTGGATACGCCTTTGTGTGTCATCTGAATTGGCAGGTCTCCCATTACTGTAAACATAACTTCGTTAGCGAGAAATCATTAGTCGTTCAACAAAACATCAAAGTAATGTCGCCGCTTTCGATGATTTAAGTTGTTTTTGAACCTATCAAAGACATAGTCCTTGGGTGGGGGTAAATATAAGACGGCTGGAAAAATTTCATAACGATGCAACAGACAGTTTTCAAAATAATTG
The DNA here is from genome assembly GCA_963921405.1 of Cepaea hortensis. Taxonomy (NCBI): domain Eukaryota; kingdom Metazoa; phylum Mollusca; class Gastropoda; order Stylommatophora; family Helicidae; genus Cepaea; species Cepaea hortensis. The sequence goes on along the minus strand of OY992887.1, from coordinate 42,261,948 downwards.
ATCGTGAATGAAGGCATTCGAAATCGGAACATACTATAGGGGGATACCAACTGTGGGCAGATCGGTGGTTTCTCTGCAGAGTCGTTTGGCCTGGTGGATAAAACTACTTCTTTTCAACCGCCCCATAGCTAGGTTTTCAAATCTGTTCTTCATAGGGTGGCCTGGCAAGCTGAGGAACTTTTCTGCTTGTTGTAGCGTTTTCGTATTTCTGCCCTCTCAGTGCTTGTGTCTTCCTCATCTTCTCCATTTCCACTATAGGGGTTGATCTCATCCCTCCTGTTGTGACTCTAAGTGCTTGATTTTGCACATTGTCCAGCACTTGTAGTGTGGTTTTTTATGCTGAACACCACGCAGTTGACCCGTATTCCATGTGTGGTCTTATGCTCTGTTGATTAACTTTGCTAAGTATATTCCCACTGGCTCCCCATGTGGTTCCACTTAGCTTTCTCAGGATGGTTATTTTCCTTCTGGCTTTTGCTACTGCTTTGTTGATGTGCTTTCTCCATGTCAGCCTGCCATCAAATGTTACTCCAAGGTATGTTGGTTCTTTATCTTCTCTTAGGGGTGTTCCGTTTATCTGGATGATCCCTGCCTTTTGTTTTGGAGATAGGGTAAATAGAGTTGTGATGCACTTGTTAGTGTTTATGCTGACACACCATCTATTTGCCCATACAACAAATGTATCTACAGCTCTTAGTAGCAATCTGGTGGCAACTGATGCATCTTCATTTGTGCTCCATAGAACCAGGTCATCGGCGTACATTGCCGCTTTAATTCCATGCGGTAGATTAGAAACAATATCATTGATGAAGATTAGAAAAAAATTGTTGGGTACCAGACTCCGCCCTGGGGAACACCGTGACGCAGTAGTACTTTCTTGCTCTTGAGTCCGTCTATCTGTACTCAGGCTCTTCTGTTGTGCAAGTATGCTTTCACCCATTTGTACATTCTTCCATTGACTTTGCAGTTTCTCAATTTCTTCATCAGAACTTCTTTCCAGACTTTGTCAAAGGCTTTCTTCAGATCTATCCATGCCGCAAGCACCATCTTCTTCTCTTGGAATGCATCCTAAATTTCTTGAGAGAGGTAGGTTGTCTGATCTTCCATGGAGTAGCACTGCCTAAAGCCAGCCTACTGTGGCACAAGGATGTTTTTATTTTCAATGTACCACTGTAGTCTGTGATTGATGATGCGCTCCAGTGTTTTACAGAGACAGCTGGTGAGGCTAATTGGTCTGTAGCTAGAGGGAATGGAACTATCTGTCCCTGATTTTAGGAGGGGTATCATGATTGCTTGTCTCCAGGCTTGTGGAACACTGCCTAAGGTCCAGCTGTAATTTAAGATCTGCAACAGCTTTGCTTTGGCCTGTTCCTAGATTGCTGATCATTTCATTAGAGATACCATCAGCTCCTGGTGACTTTCTCATTTTCAGTTTTGATATGGCTAGCTCCAGTTTGCTGATTGTGATGGGTGCCCCCAGAACCTCATGTACTATTTCCTTCTGTTCTGTATGTTGCTGTTTCTGTCGAATCTCTTGTTGTTTGTCTGGACTAATTTTGATATTGTTATCTTGTGCGAATGAGTCCGCAAAATGGTCAGCTGCTTGCTTTCTTGTTAAGATGTTTCCATCTTTATGTAGTGCAATTTTTGAGTTTCTCCCTGTGCCCTCATCGTTAAGTTGTTTTATTAGCTTCCACAATTTTCTTGTGTCTCTTTCAAAGTTCAGAAACTCCGTTTTCTCCTGCCAGCTTTTCTGTTTAGCATGCAGCTTGGCCCTTTGAAATTTGGCTTTTGCGTGCTGGAATTTATTGTGGTTGCTCTTGGCTGGATGTGGCATCTGCTTTATTTCTGCACACTTCCACATCATTATGCAACTGTTCCAGTTCACTACTCCAGTAGGGTTTACATTGCTTACGGGCTCCTCTTTTTACTGTTTCTCGCGATGCCTGTAGTATGCATTTCCCATACTCTTCAACTACTCTATTTATGTCTTTCTCAGTGTTCAAATTTCTAATCACTATGTTGGTGCGATGCTTGTACATTGCCCAGTCTGCTTTCTTGTAGTTCCACATTGAGAGGGTGCTGCTTTCACTTACAAGCTCATTTTCTACAGATAGAAAGACTGGCCGATGGTCACTGCCACCAAGGTGTTTCCCAACGATTTGTTTAATGTTCCACTCCAGGTCTGGTGTATGAAAAGCCAGGTCAGGTGCAATTGTAGTGTGCCATAGTTTCGAGTAGAAAGCATGTGGGTCGGACGGCTTGTTAATCAAGATGAATCTATTCTCATTCTGCCAGTCTTCCAGTTTCTCTCCTCTCTGGTCCATGTGATCACAGCCCCAGCTCTGCGAGTGGCTGGTGAATTCGCCACATACAATCATTTTTTCTCTTAATGGTAGTATGTCCAGTGCCTGTGGGCGGTCACTTGGACAGTAGTAATTGATAAGATGCAGGTCTGTAATGCCTGTCTTAAATTTAAGTGTCTGATACTCAGGCTCTTCTATGTAGTCTTCGATTTGGGAAGCAATGATGTTATTTTTTACAAAGTCAGTATCCCACCTTTTCGTCTGTCCTTTCGGTCAGATCGGTAACACTGGTAGCCTCAGATTTTTGAAGGCTATATTTTCATTGAGATGAGTTTCTTGCAAACAACATACGCTTACTTTTTCTTGGTCCAAGATTTTTTCTTTGTTGCTGACTCCCTCCGCATTCCAGTGCATTATTTTAAGTCTTTGTTTAGTATGGCCAGCCGTTTTATTCTCAGGTCCCCTGGCTCCACAGGACATCTGAGAAGTACCTCCAGTAGTTGTGATTGGACCATATCGAGACATATGCCCGACACTCACCTACCTGGGGGTCCAAAGCAGGGCGAGCATCATAACATTTAGCAGTAATCGACATATTCCATTTTACGTAATTGCGTGGCATCCTGATTTCTGTGGTGCGCCTCCTGGCTGGTTGCCTCCGTCTTCAGCACCTTTCCTCTGCTAGAGCAGACTGTGTTCTCACTCGAGTTTAGATGTGTACGCGCGTCCACACGTGTTTGCGCATGCATGTACGTGCATACACATCTAGAGCATACTGGTTATTTTTCGGCGCCAGATACTCGCTGTCGCCCCTTCTCCTGTTAGTTAAAACAGTTCCGCCACGTGAAGGCCAGGCGTTGGACTTTTGCTGCAGAGGTTATGTATTCACGAGCCATTGGGGTCTTTAAGCAATGTTGTGCGCTCACACCAACACTGCGCCCCGGCTACATACAGCAACGTTTGGAACCTACGTTTATCTATGCGTGTATGTGTGTCAACATGCCTGCGTATACATGTGAGTACATGCGTGTCTGTCTGCAGTGGCGTCACTGGGGTTGGTGTCACCCAGTGCGGTAAACTCTTGGTGTTACCCCTCTAGACTTTCACCATGGTCTTCTTCCGAGTGTTCCTGTACCATATATAATCGCATATAGTAATGTTTGTAAAATAAGTCAAAAAGTTAATAAGGACATAAGAAAGAAAACAAATTGAACAATATAACTTCAATACTTCAGGTAAAACATAAATAAAGAACTTCGACAAACTCGGACAAAGTTAAATTTTTGTTATTTAACATTAAAATTTCTGTTATTTAAAATTAAAAGTTTCCCATCCTGGTCTTCAAAGCTGCAAACCTGTCAATCACATCACAATGTTTTTTATTTTGGTGTCACCCCTTGATGGTGTCACCCGCTGCGGCCCGCACCCCCGCACCCCCCCCCCTAGTGACGCCCCTGTCTGTCTGTCTGTCTGTCTGTCTGTCTGTCTGTCTGTCTGTCTGTCTGTCTGTCTGTCTGTCTGTCTGTCTGTCTGTCTGTCTGTATATGTGTGTGTGGGGGGAGGGTGTGTGTGTAAGGGGGATGTCTGTTTGTATAGGTATCTGTCTGTTGTGCCCACTCGTATGCATATATCGTTGAATTGAATGAATATGGATGAACACGTGTGTGCCTGGGTGGATGAATGATGTTAAAAATTTTTTTTTGCATGCTCGCTTTGAACTCAAGCTTTACCCATACACACTACTTAGATTAATGATGGACTGACGTTTGCGTGTGGATTAGCTTTTCCTATTAACAGTGTCCCTCGCCATCAGGCGAACCCACTCCGACTTCAGAGGTACTTGTAATTTACGTCCCCAAGTCAAGGACGACAGGTCAACATATTAGTTTAGCTGTCCGGTGTAGGGGTTGAACCGCTTACCTCGGCATCAGCACAACGGATGTTTAAGAACACGCGTTCTAACCCATTCGATCATGCTGACTGTGGTATATTTCTTGCAAACCGTAACAACGCTGTTTTTAAATTCTTCGCTCTGCCCCTCCAGTTTACAACAAGCGCCAACAATCACCAACATACTGAAATGTAAAGGTATAGGAAAGAAAGGATTAGCGCAAGAGTTAAGACAAAGGATACATTTATATCACCCAAGGTGGAAATCGCGCAGATTCCTAAAACGTACGGCAATATTCCTAAGATAGTTTGCAACAAGCGTCGTGATTGGACGTGACGTTATAGCCCAAACAAAGACGAACGAGGCTTTAAGATGGCGTGGCGGCCAGCAAAAAGTCAGTTTACTCATACCAAGAACCAAGGGCCTTCACGAATCGACGTAACAGAAGAAGGACCACTGAGCTTGCTGGCATGATAGCCTATGCAAACGTATCCATATTTATAAAATAATTGGAGAAGAGACGAAGCATTAGCCTATAAATGTGCAGCCAGCAAAATGGAGGCAAAAATACTAAACAAAAAGTCCTTATAAGGACTGCAGCCAGTCAAGCCAGAGGAGCCAGGAGCCTGCACCAACAAAGAAAACCACAAGAACAGACGAGCACAAAAGATAGCCGCCGACCGATCCCCCAGCTGACGTCACAGACACAAACCAACATAACCAGTCCGAGATAGCCCTCACAATACAAGAATTAGGGTGAATGAACCCACAAAAACCACGGACCTCAACAATAACCGACGCTGAGGAAGCAGGTTGAACGAGGCCGAATTTGTAATTTTTGTTTTGAAAATTGGAATTGGAATTGGAAACACAAAACCAAGTCTAGGAACCTGAAATCTGCTGACGTTATGTGTGAAGAAGACACTCAAATTTGTTAAAGGTAAGAACACTATAATATACATTACGTTAGTCATGATCCTTTCCCAAAAGTTGGTAAGTGACATGTTGTAACAGCGTGGTTAGTCCTTAAGAACTTAATTCTAGAGAGACTAAAACACTTTATTCAGATGTCGGAGTTCATAGATAAACTGCTCGAGGTAAATCCATTGTGGGGGTATTTTCTTCTAGTTATGTAGATTCTGTGAATGTAAAAGCATTAAACCTAGGTTGTACGTTTCACTCCGTTAGCAGGTAAGCTAAATCAACAGTGATTTAGGAATGTGTGATTAACTTAGGATTTATAAGATTTAGTTCAGTTGTAAGGAACTATTATACATGTGCAATCACATTTATAAGACTTAGTGTAATTTGTAAGAGAAACAGTACATGAGGACATGGTATGTTGAATAGTTCTCGATGTGTATCATAATCTTGTGTATTCGGTGGAAGCATTCATGTGGTGAGTCCAGTGGGAATGCATTGATATTATATATGTGAATTTATCATGTGTAAGTCACATATGCATGCCCAATGATCACCCATGCAAGTTATAATTATGAGTTATGATGACTGATTGTTGATTTATGTGGTGATTACATTGTTATTTCATTGATATTGAATATGTGAATTTATCATTTGTAAGACACATCAGTATGCTTAATTTTCATCCATGCCAGTATGGTTGTGATTTCTGATCAGTCTCTAAATAGTAGGCAAATTGTAGTATAATGTCCTGCCTATCAGAGGAGAAAATGTTAGTGATAACTCATATACTAATTAATAATTTAGTGCTCTCCTAAGCATGACACCACTCTATAGTCCATATAATTCATGCTGCAATCATATGGTTTTGTGTCCTGAATGTGTTGGATGAAACACTAATTAATAATTTAGTACCCTTCTAAGCATGACACCAATATGTATTTCATGCCACTCAAGTTACAATCATATGGTTTTGTGGCTTGACTTGTGGTGGATTAAACACTAATTAATAATTTGGTGCACACCTAAGCATGACACCCATATGTATTTCACATCACTCATGTTACACTCATATAGTTTTATGTCCTAAAGTGTGTTGGAGGATAATGATTATAATGATGATGATAATGGTGATAATGATAATGATGATTATGGTGATGAGGATGATGATGATGATAATGATGTGAATGGTGATTATGATTATGATGATGATGATTATTATTATATGATGATTATTATGGTGATTATATGGTTATTATTATGGTGATTATGATTATGATGATCATGATGATTATGAGGTAACGGCATATTACATACATGGTGAAGAAGAGGGAAAATACTCTTCTTCGAAGCATTTTGATTAAGAAGAATTCACCTGAATGTTATACAGGGGAAAATACCACAATGTACTTATATGGTTTATAAACAAATACTCATTGAATTTAGGAATGAATTACAAACCTTAATGTATGAGACTACCACAATGTACTTGTATTGTTTATAAGCAAAAATTCATTACATGTAGGAATGAATTATAACCTTAATGTATGGGACCCTTTCTTTTAAATGGAAGGATATCAATGGAAAATAATTATGAACAAAAAGGAATGGTGAACATAGTTATCAAATTCTGAATAGATCAAGGTATTACTCAACATAGAGACCATGATTGACAGGCATGGGTGAAGATGACACTGCTTATCTGGTAGTCTAAACCATGAGTACCCTATAATGAAGGATTGGATGGAGAGTGGCCAGTCATAGGGTTGATACTATTAGAGAACACCAAGACTCTCTTCCTCCTTTGTTTATTTTTCCCTAGGATCAACATTCACTGCATCTATTTTCCTTGGTTTTGTCTTGGAAGTTTTACAGTCTTACATTTCTAATGTTCATATTGCTGATATCAGTAGATTTATGTTTGATGCTGGAATTTCATGTAATTATTAGATCCATCTAGATCCAGGCCTGACTTTTCTTTCTGAGTGAAGTACCTGGACAGAGTGATGCAGAACATTATTCCAAAAAGAATCCACCTGCAAGCAGTTTCCTTAGCCCAGTAAGAAAGGTAAATTAGAGTACCCATAATTGCACTGGAGTGTAGTGAAACACAAACACTATTCTATACCCAGGAATAGAAGTAACAGTCATTAGGAGAACTTAATCAACACAAGCTCAGGGAATTGATGACATCAGGGATCCAGTCACCCTGAAGTAAAACAATAGTTTACAAGCAGTTTCAGACACAGTATATCCTAATGAAATTTGATCACTAGGTGTTTAATATATGAAAAGATGTCAGTAAAATGTATATTTATGGCATCAAGGTATATGTAATAACTTTTAATTGTATTTGGTGATTATATGAACACATAGATATACATAATACCATTTTGTGAATGGAACTGATGTATTTATATATTGAATGACCTCAAACCATGTTTATGTTTAATAAGTTATGAAACGAGGTCATTTCCTCCATTGAGTGTTTTCTTGTCGTGTCATGCAGTTCAATAAAGACACACCTTAGATATTAATTAATTAGCTGAGAGAGGAGAGGCAAGGAACTCCCAACAGGATATTGTTGGCCTTCAGGAAACGTTTCATTGTTTCCTGGGGGAATTCCTTGGTTCTCCGAAACTCTAGATATTAAATTAAGCACTTGAGCCAATGCTAGCTTAATGAATTATAACGGGTAGGATCACATTGGGAAAGAGGAACTTAGTATCCTTTATCTCTTTGGGGTTTACACAAACGTACCCGACACTGACCTGCATGGATGATTGTGTATATAGATCAATGGATAGATCCATGGATGTATTGATAGCTGCGTGAATGGATCGATGGATTTATCAATAGGTAGACGGGCAAATAGATGGGTGCTTGGATCAATAGATGGATGAATAGATTCGTGCATGAATTATTAACGCTCATATATCTATAGAATAAACAGTTCACGATCGCAATCGTATGCGAGACATAAAAACCGATGGATCTGCATATTTGGTTCTTGGCTATTTCTGCCCATAAAGAAACATGCATAGAAATCAATGCCCAGGCAGATACAAGGGCATTAAAGAACCTTCTCTCCGCCTTGGGTCATTATGACTGACCTTGAGATTCGATTCCCAGATCCATAATATATCTATGAAAAATGGCGACATAAGCCGTGTTCTTAACGTACGCGCATTCAGGGAATGTATAAAACTAACAAGGCTAAAGAAGGATAATCAATATGGCGAAAAAACACTTGACAGAATTGGAAATAGAAAGCTTGATGCCAGCAAATGTCCAGAATGCTTTGTTGATTGAAATAGATTTGGGGTTGATGAAAATATAAATGCGCTAGTTATCAAAGAGTTAGTGAAGATAACGTGGAGCAATGATGCAAGAACAATGAGGAAAATGAATAGCAAACTTAACAACGAATTAGAGAATTGAATAATATGAAAAACCGCATATTTAATGAAATAAAGAATTAGAAAAATGTAAGGTAAAGTGCCCTTTTATATACCTTAAGGCTCTTTGACATATGGTGATAGACCCATATATTTCCAGACTAAGAAGAAATAGTGAAACAAAAGTAATTACACTAGACGTAGAGAAAGAGATTTAATGACATTATGGAATAGTAAAACAAAAGAAATTAAGAATAGACGGAAAAATAAGAAGATATCTGTAAGTCAAGAAATTGTTAAAACAACTGGGATTGACAAAGAATAAAAGAAATTTAAGGGTTCTGGAAAAGATAGGACACAATTCCTCCGTGAACTCTTGTGACCTACAAAATACATTGTTCCTAACATCTAACATACACACAGCAGGTTCCACTAGGAGACTTCTTCCTTGTTTGTTTTTATTTAGTTTTGTTTGTTTGTTTAGTTGCGTACTTTTTTCGTTTATCTTATTTGATTCTGTAGTATACACACGCCGGTCTCTCTGGCTGTGGGGTTACAACACTTTCTCTCTGTAATCCCGTTTATCACGCAGAGTCTCGCAGCGGAGCGAGAACTGAGGTGGTTCGACCCCCGCTCGTGACTTGCGGATACTGAGCCGGCCGCTCAGAAAGCAATGGCAAACTACTGAGCGTAATCTTGCCAAGAGATCAACAGACAGCTGAAAGATGCTGCTGTTGACAGCTAAGTCCTGTAAAAGGATACGCAAAAAACAAAACAAAGTATACACACTGACAGATACACCTAAATTCTATTTATGTCTTCTTCGACCACATTTAACAAATAGATGAACATAACTTATGTGCTTTTAAGTGTTACAGAAGTGAATTAAACATTGACTGCAGAAACAAGATCACAAATACTAGGTACTCACACCAAAGAAGACATTTCATTAAAACAAATACAAATGAGGGAAAGATACTATTTTGGGTATGTAAAAAGACATGCATGTCTGCAAAAGTTCTCTGTGACGGGAGGATTACCGGAAAAGCGGAGAAGTGGTTTTTGTTTGCGCTCGTTCGCTTTGAACACAAGCGTAGTCCATGCATTGCTTTTAGTAGCACTGGGCTTAATTTCGCACAATGAAGGTTGGCTGCAATGGATTTCCAACACTGTCTGTCTCTCGCCCTGATTGTACACTCGATCAGACTGATGTTCGTCCATCTCTTGATGTTATCTTCCCACTTGAATCGTTATCTATCTCTTGCTCGCTTGCACCTAACCTTGCCCTCCAGTATGGTTTTTAAAAGAGTTTCATGTTTTTTAACGTGGCCGAAATATTTCACTTGCCTCATCTTTATTTCTTTCATCAACTCTGTCTTCATTCTCGGTTTTTCTAGAACCTCTGCATTTGATTGTTTTTGTTTCTATGAAATACGACACTCATCAATCCATCATGTGGCATACCGATAAGCGTTGGCTGTCATATTTTGCCATCTCACTCGATTACCAGAGTCGTGGATCAGCTCCATGTTTCTTTCTCGACCATGCCACGTGGCCAAGCCATCCAGGTATTTACTTCTCGGCCTTCCCCTTGGTCTCTTCCCTTTAATCTTGCCAGTTGTCACCAAGTTCTCCAATTCATTTCTTCCCATAACATGCCCAACAATTTTTGACTGTCTACGTCTAATATTTCCATTCAGTTTACAATCTTCATTTGTTTCTTGAAGGACTTGTTTATTGGTTTTTCTGTCTGTTCATGGTATTCTTTGCATTTTCCTCAGAAACTACATTTCCAAAACCGTCAGATGTTTTTCAGGTTGTCCGCTTATTATCCACGCTTCACACCCATATACAAGTACACTTTCTATGTAACAGAAATACGACATATTCGTCTGTATATCCACATCTTCAGGGCCTCTATGCAACTTTCTAGTTGCTTGTTCAATGTCCAGGCTCATGAACTCATAAACTTCTCTATTTCTTTAGCAGTTCTTTTCGTTTTTAGTTTACCTTTGCTTCGGGAAATCTAATTTTCGTCATCTATTTCATATCTTATGGTTTTTGTTTTACTATTCCAAAATGTCATTAGATCTCTTTCTCTCAGTCTAGTTTTAATTAGTCACGAATTAGCAGAAACGGTCTTGTGCAAACAGAAAGACATGACAGTAAGTCTAAATTTACCGTGATAGAGAATGGAAATTACTGTGCAAATTTGTGTATATTTCAGCTTGAATCACTGTAGTTTATGTTTTGTGATTTCTGCAGTATATACCTGAGAAGATGCAGCGAAATATGCCAGGTAATAAATCGTGAAATCTATTTATTGTGTTTCGTTACTCAAATTAATTACTTTTGTTTCATTATTTCTTCTTAGTCTAGAAATATACGAGTCTATCTCCACATGCCCAAAGCGACTTAAGTCACACAAAAGAACATTTACTTTACATTTTTCTATTTCTTTATTTCATACAATATACGCCGACTTCGTGGCTTAGAGGTTAGCGACTTTTCTCCGTAATCTCGTATACTCTCGTGGGTAACGTGATGACGGTGAGAATCAGCAGTGGTTCGAATCGCATCGGTAACTTACGGGGTATGTGAGCCGGCCGCTCAGAAAGCAATGGCAAACTACTGAGCGTAATCTTGCCAAGAAATCAACATACAGCTGAAAGATGCTGGTGTTGACAGCGATGTCCTGTAAAGGATATGAAAAAAAACAAAAAAAACACACAATATACAGCTCTTCATCTTATTAAATTCAATAATTCTTTCGGATTGCAATCCATTTCGCTCACTTTTCTATTATCACTACTCCACGTTATCTTCACTAACTCTCTGTTAACTAGCCCATTTATATTTTTATCAACCCCCAAATCTATCTCAATCAACAAAGCATTCTGGACATTTGCTTGCATCAAGCTTTCTGTTTCCAATTCTCTCAAGTGTTTACTGGCTGTATTGATTATCCTTCTTTAGAGTTGTTAGTTTCAGACAGACAGACAGACAGACAGACAGACAGACAGACAGACAGACAGATAGACAGATATAGATAGATAGATAGATAGATAGATAGATGGATGGATGGATGGATGGATGGATGGATGGATGGATGGATAAGATACATTAAGATATACAAGATATATTAAGATAGAATTGAATTGAATTGAATTGATCTTTATTTTCAAAGGGTAAAAAATTGGGCGCGTAGGCCCGTCTTGCCGGCTTCATGGCTTAGAGGTTTTGACTTTTCTCCGTAATCTCGTATAATCTCGTGGGTAACGTGGAGACGGTGAGAATCAGCAGTGGTTCGAATCGCATCGGTAACTTACGGGGTATGTGAGCCGGCCGCTCAGAAAGCAATGGCAAACTACTGAGCGTAATCTTGCCAAGAAATCAACATACAGCTGAAAGATGCTGGTGTTGACAGCGATGTCCTGTAAAGGATATGAAAAAAAAAAAAAACACACAATATACAGCTCTTCATCTTATTAAATTCAATAATTCTTTCGGATTGCAATCCATTTCGCTCACTTTTCTATTATCACTACTCCACGTTATCTTCACTAACTCTCTGTTAACTAGCCCATTTATATTTTTATCAACCCCCAAATCTATCTCAATCAACAAAGCATTCTGGACATTTGCTTGCATCAAGCTTTCTGTTTCCAATTCTCTCAAGTGTTTACTGGCTGTATTGATTATCCTTCTTTAGAGTTGTTAGTTTCAGACAGACAGACAGACAGACAGACAGACAGACAGACAGACAGACAGACAGACAGACAGATAGACAGATATAGATAGATAGATAGATAGATAGATAGATGGATGGATGGATGGATGGATGGATGGATGGATGGATGGATGGATAAGATACATTAAGATATACAAGATATATTAAGATAGAATTGAATTGAATTGAATTGATCTTTATTTTCAAAGGGTAAAAAATTGGGCGCGTAGGCCCGTCTTGCCGGCTTCATGGCTTAGAGGTTTTGACTTTTCTCCGTAATCTCGTATAATCTCGTGGGTAACGTGGAGACGGGGAGAATCAGCAGTGGTTCGAATCGCATCGGTAACTTACGGGGTATGTGAGCCGGCCGCTCAGAAAGCAATGGCAAACCACTGAGCGTAATCTCGCCAAGAAATCAACATACAGCTGAAAGATGCTGATTTTGACAGCGATGTCCTGTAAAGGATATGCAAAAAAAAAAAAAAAAAGGCCCGTCTTACATTCTGCCCTTCCATTCACTCATCTTTCGTTCATAAACAGTACATGATGCATTCACACAGGGAAAAAATTGTCAAATGAATGTTGTAAGCATAAACAATGCATATTCTCATGTTATGTGACACATCCCCCTCCCACACACACATCTCGCACAAACCCACAGACACATCCTTCACCTACTCACACATCACCAACCCATACCCACACATTCCTCACCCACCACACATCCCCCATTCACCACACATCCTCCACTCATCCCTCCACCCACTCACAGATCCCACTACCAACCCAGACATCTCGCACCCACCCAGACATACATCCCTCACTCACCCACACGCATCTTTCCACCCACTCACACATACCCCAATCCACTCAAGCTCACCCATGCTCCACCCACATGCTCCACATGCTCCACCCACCCACACACCCTCCAACCACAAACACATACCCCTCACACACATCCCGCACCAATACACACATATCCACCACTCACTCACACATCAACCACCAATACCCACACATCTTTCCATTCACACACACATTTCCCCGTCCACCCACACATTTCACATCCACCCACACACCCCAACAACCACACACACATCCCCCACCGACACACATTCCCCCACAACACACACACATCTTCCACGCAAACACACATCTCCCACACAAACACACATCCCCCACCTACCAACACCCACATATCCCCCACCCGCCAACACCCACACATCCCACTACCTACCAATACCCATGCAAACACACCAACTCAAACACACATCCTCCTCCCACACATCCCTCACCCACCCACACGCCCCATCCATAGTCACATTCCTCCACCAACCAACCCCCTCATATCAGCTCCCACCTACACACACCCCACAAACCCACACATTCCACACCTCCCCACCAACCCACTCACATCCCCACCCGCACACATCTCCCCATCCACCCACTTCTCCCATACTCCAACACACCTATCCCACCCACCTTTACACCTCCACAATCCACACATACACTCCCTATCCGCACATTCCCTCACCCACACACAAACACCGACCAACACACACACATCCCCAACCCACACACCTCTTTCATCCATATACACATCAGCTACACCCATCCCGAAACTCATAAATACATTCTCCACACCCCCTACACACATTCCCACACACCCATCCACATACCCCCACCCACACATCCACACCCACACATTTACACCCCCACCCACCAATACCCTCCTACTCACACACATCCTTCGCCCACACTGACACCCCCACCGACCCACTCACATTTCCACCCAGAAACATCCCTCATCCACACACATATTCCCCCACCGAAAGACACATCTCTCCACCTACCTACCCAGCCAAAAACAATTCCTTCACCCACACACACATACCCCCACACACATACCCCCACCCACAAACTCATCCCCCACCACAAACACAATCCTCACATCTAGACACACACATAATGCCTCAAATAATCACTAAAGCTAATGTGAACAATCTCCCACACTTTACACACACCTACAATGACGATTATCAAGAGCATTCTCACAAAAATGTAAAAAATGGAGAGCACATTATTCACATACATTGTGTAGCGTAAAAAAATAGTATTGCGATACAATAAGTTGATTCCTAAAATTGACATAAACATGATGGAATAAGCAGTGCACACATTTTTGTCAGTACGTGTTAAAAAAATCAAGTGGCAGTAAAAATGATATGTTTGATGAGTATACAGAAAAAAATGGAATAGCACGTCACATGACATATATGCGCTCAACCCTCTCTGTCTCTCTTTCTTTTTTTTTTTTTTTTTGGTGTTTCTTTCACACACACTATCTCTCTCGTTGTCTCAAACCCCCACCCACACAACCATCACCCACCCACCAACACACACACACTCACATATCCTACACCACCAACCCACACACCCCCAACCACCTAGCCAAACACACACCTCCCACCCACACACACACACCCCATCACCCACATATACCCCCAGACACATCCCCACCCACATACATCTTCCCACACACAATATACCCCCACCCATACAATCATCCCCACATAAATTAATCCACTTACGTACTCATCCCACAACCACTCACACCTACACATCCCCACCCACCCATCAACACATACATCTCCCATCTACCCACCCACACTCACACAGCCAAACCACCCAGCCAAACACAATGCCCCACCCTCACTTACATCCTTTACCCAAATGCATATTCCACCTCACCCATCCACACACACCCTCACCCATTTCCTCTACCACACAACACTCCACCCATATACACATCCCCACCCACACATGTGCCCTCCACCCACCATCTCCCACCCACGCACACCCCCCCACCTACAAACACGCACACCACCCCCACATACATCCTACACCCACACGGACATCCCACTCACACAGACATATCACCCACCCATAAACACATCCCCACACCCTTCACACACCCATCCCTCAACCTACACATTTCCCCACCGCCACACATCCATTAACCCACACACCCCTCACCAACCCACCCACCCACATACACATTCCCCAGAAACACAATCCCCCACCCACCAACACCCACACACTTTCACCCCAATATCTTCCACCCACACACACATCCCTCACCCACCACACATTTCCCACTCCCAAACCCTCCACACATACATCCCCCATATACCCACTCACACACACATCGTCAGATCTAGACACTTACATGATGTGTCACATAATCACTGAAACTAGTATGAAGAAACTCCCGCACTTTACACACACACATGCACTGATAATTGTCGTCAGCATTCTCGCAAAAATTGTAAAAGAAAAAATGGATAAAAATTGTACATATACATTGTGTAACGTAGAAATTAGTGATGCAATTCAACTCTCTCTTTTTTCTTACACACACACACACACACACACACACACACACACACACACACACACACACACACACACACACACACACACACACACTCACTCTCTCTCTCTCTCTCTCTCTCTCTCTCTCTCTCTCGCACTCACTCACACTAACTCTCTCAATCACTCTACAGTAATGTGCACGTGTTCGTATTATAAATGATTATATCAAGTGGTATACAAAATGTTAATATGAAAGATGAGAATACACAAAAAATATGGAATAGCATGTTACATGACATGCGTGTGCTCAACTCGCTCTCTCTCTTCTTGCATACACACACATGTGCACCCACACACGAACACATCCACCTCCTCGCAACCCACCCACACATCCACCACCCACACCATCTCTCGCACCCACCAACACACGCATCCTCACCCAAGCATCTATCCCCACCCACATATACATCATCACACATCCCCCAACCCACAAACATTCACCCACCCACACATCTCCCCACCCACTCAACCACCATCCCCCAACCACGCATCCCTAAACTACAACACCCCACCCGCACACATATTTTCAACCCACCCACACACACATAACTCACCCACTCACACATCCCCCACACATGCATCTGCCACCCACACATCCCACCACACACTCATCCCCCATCCACACTCTTATCCCTTATCCACACCCCACACCCTCACCACACACACTCACCCATACACACAACCCCCCACACCCATCCCCCATGCCACCTACACACACACCCACTCACACATTAACACTCACTCACACCCACAAATGCTATTACCCACTAACACCCACCGACCTCCCCCCCCCCCAAAAAAAAAAACAAAAAAAAAAAAACAAAAAAAAAAAACAACAAAACAAAACACAAAAACAAAACAGAAACAAAAACATACCCCCACCCATAGGGCCCCACCCAAAACACATCCCCCAAACACTCATATCTCCCCACCCACACACACACATCCCCAAATGGAATAATTGTTAAAATTAAAACAATATGTTATACGTTGTTTAGCGATTAAAAGGTTATTCAATTCAATAAAGAATATAATGTCTGGACTTGGCATAAAAATGATGAAATACAAAGTGCATATAGCACATATTAAATTCAGGTGGCAGTAAAAATTATGATATGAAAGATGAGAATACAGAAGAAGTATCGAATAGCATATCTCTCTTTATTTTTCTTTCAGGCTCACTACACTAACTTTCACACTGTCACACACACACACACACACACACACACACACACACTCTCTCTCTCTCTCTCTCTCTCTCTCGTATTTTACAACGTACAAGAAGACAGACAGACAGACAGTCAGACAGACAGACAGACAGACAGACAGATTAATAAATAGATAGATAGATGGATGGATAAGATTTATAAGATATATAAAATATATTAAGATATATTAAGACGCCGTCATCCTTGACCAAAGGCTTGCGAACGCGGTTCGTGAAGCGCTTACTAAGCGTTCGAAACGCAGCCGCGAACGATTTGTGCAGCAGACCGCGTCGCGTTGTGTTATAACGTGTTGGTATGGGAGCCGGTCGTTCAGAAAGCAATGGGAAACTACTGAACCTAAAAACTTGCCTAGTTCATCAACAGCAGCTGACAAATGCTGGTGTTGACTGCAACGTCATGTAAGGGATATGCAACATTAAAAACAAATATGAAGACAGACAGACAGACAGGCAGACAGGCAGGCTAGCAGACAGGCAGCCAGACAGACAGACAGACAGACATACAGACAGACAAACAAACAGATAGACTTTTCTTCTCGCATATCCTTTACAGGACATTGCTGTCAACATCAGCATCTTTCAGCTGATTGTTGATTTCTTGCACGATTACGCTCAGTAGTTTGCCATTGCTTTCTGAGCGACCGGCTCACATACCCCTAAGTTACCGACGCGGAGAGAACTGCAACCAATTCTCGCGCACATCACGTTACTTACGAGAGTATACGGGATTACGGAGAAAGTCGTGTAACCCCTAGACCAGTTAAACCGGCATATATATAGATAGATGAAAATAAAACCAGCTGTACATGAAGGGACGCAATCACTTCAAAATTATACTTCCCGGTTTTATTTATTTTTCTAAACCGAATTTGGGGACTGGCACGAACTTATTCTACTTTTTTTTTCCCTAACCTTCTTTCTTGATTTCACAAGGTGAATTGTACCTGAACAAACTGTGAGAACTGGACAGACAGAAACGTCGGATACTGTACTCTTTATGTAACATATTTAAGTGCACTCCAGCTCTCACACTTTCCGTGCGCTGACGACGGACTACGGGATCAACCCTTGCACCTGCCAGATGGATTTTAATATTGTCCTCTCCTTCAGAAAAGAAACGCAAACTACTGAATGTAACATTGCCTAGAATATCAACGTAAGTTTCGAGTTAAGTTTATAAATTACGAGAATAAGACAACAACCATGTATTTGTGAAGTAACGTTTTTCGCCCTAATCTAAAAGACTAGACGTCCGATTCACTATCTCAGTATCAGGGGAATATATATTTCCTCTATTTCGATACATACATGAGTCAGTACCCAGTCTACCCGAGTTCTAGGGGGGAAGACGTGTCGCTAATATCTTCCCCCATGGAGAGTTATTGCACAGAGACTCAATCCCAACTCTTTCCTCTGTGAGAAATCGAGCCATTGTGATTGTACTATTTTATAAGAAATTGACACTATTATTACTATTAGCTGTTACTATAAGTTGTTGAGATGAACTGTTGCTATGAACTGTTGCTATGAATTGTTACTATGAATTGTTATTATGAAATTTTAATATTCTTTCTATCAGCATGGACAAATTGATCAGAACGCTCGTGCTTAAACATCTTGTGTGCTGATCCCGAGTTAGCGGGTTCAACCCCTACACTGGACAGTTGGACTGAAATGTTCACCACTCGTCCTTGACTATAGGGCGTAAATTACAAGTACCTCTGAAGTAGGAGTGGGTTCGCCTGATGGCGAGGGACTGGTGACAGGGAAAGCTAATCTACACGCAAAAATCAGTCCAGTGCAATAGAAGAAGTAGCATGTGCGTGGACTACGCATGAATTCAAAGAAAGTGAGCGCAAAACAATACAAAATAAACTATCTATCTACCCCTATGTGAGAGAGAGAGAGAGAGAGAGAAGGATAGAGAGAGAGAGATAGAGAGAGAGAGAAGGATAGAGAGAGAGAAAGAGAGAGAGAGAGAAGGATAGAGAGAGATAGGGAGAGAGAGATAGAGAGAGAGAAGGATAGAGAGAGAGATAGAGAGAGAGAGAAGGATAGAGAGAGAGAAAGAGAGAGAAGGATAGAGAGAGATAGGGAGAGAGAGAGAGAGAGAAGGATAGAGAGAGAGATAGAGAGAGAGAGAAGGATAGAGAGAGATAGGGATAGAGAGAGAGAGAGAGAAGGATAGAGAGAGAGATAGAGAGAGAGAGAGAGAAGGATAGAGAGAGAGAAAGAGAGAGAGAGAGAAGGATAGAGAGATAGGGAGAGAGAGATAGAGAAGGATAGAGAGAGAGAAGGATAGAGAGAGAGAGAAGGATAGAGAGAGAGAGAGAGAAGGATAGAGAGAGAGAGAGAAGGATAGAGAGAGATAGGGAGAGAGAGATAGAGAAGGATAGAGAGAGTGAAGGATAGAGTGAGATAGGGAGAGAGAGATAGAGAGAGATAGGGAGAGAGAGAAGGATAGAGAGAGATAGGGAGAGAGCGATAGGGAGAGAGAGAAGGATAGAGAGAGATAGGGAGAGAGAGATAGGGAGAGAGAGATAGAGAGAGAGAGAGAAGGATAGAGAGAGATAGGGAGAGAGAGAGAGAAGGAGAGAGAGAGAGATAGAGAGAGAGACTCTGAAAATGAAGAGAGAGAGACTCTGACAATGGATAGAGAGACTGTGACAATGGAGAGAGAGGGGGGAGAGAGAGGGAGAGAGAGCGAGAGAGAGAGAGAGAGCGATTTTGACAATGTAAGCGGTTACATGTTTATTGTAACATTATTCAGATGCAGGACGTAATTTGAGACATTCTGGCAGATCCTGTTCTCACTTCTGTTAAGGTAACATTCGGTCGTTACATTTAACTTACCCGTGAGCGAGAATTTAAGAAAAAAATAAAAAAGCAATTTCGTTGCCTGCCTCCAAATTCGGTGTAGAAAATAAATGCATCAGGGTTGCAGGTTTTGTTTCTTTGCTTGTTTGTTTGTTTGTTTGTTTGTTTTTTGTTGTTGTTGTTTTTTTTTTGGGGGGGGGGGGGTGAGGTCTATCTATTTTCCTCCTCTGTCTATGTCTGTCTATTTGTCTTTTTTGTGACTATGTGTCTGTTTGTGTGTTTGTTCTGTCTGTCTATTTTGTCTGTCTACCTGTATGTATGTCTCTCTGTTTGTTTGTCTCTCGGTCTATATATATGTGTCTGTTTGTCTGTCTATCTTTCTCTATATTTTTTCTGTCAGTCTGTCTATAAACCCTGTCTGTTTGTCTGTCTGCCAGTTTGACTGTATGATTACTTTCAAATGGCTGGGTTAATTCTGGAACATGTCGACGGTAAATTCAATCGGACCTTCAGTTTAACGGTCAGTAGAATATTATACAGCACAGATAACTAAGAAAACACAATTTTACAACCAGAAACATATATATGTAACACACAAACGCACACTCACCCACACACTTGAAACAAGAACGCATTTCCCCAAAATGGCCAGCTGTTGGTTGAAGACATTTCTCTGCCCGTTCCCTTAGAAAATTTGCCAAGGTTAAAATTGGATTGGGAATCTTAGACGCAAGAGACCAATCGAAACTCGGCTGTCGAAGAAAATGGATTGAAATTCTATGCCTTCTCTGGCCATGGTTTTAGATTTTTCATTGCCCGTTCAACGTTAACGAACGAGTCTGAGATGGAAATAGATGAATTTTTCGAGAATAAAAGATTCACCCGTTTATTATCTTTCTGCACTTTTTTATTTAACAGCTTGGGGTCGCAGACAATATGCCGAAAAATGAATTTGAAGAGGCCTGGCCTATGGTTTTGAGCTCTGAACAGAATACATTTTAAAGTCTATAAGTTAGAGGATTTTGTTGATGTGTACAAAACAAACACAGTGTTGTTCCTTCCCTTAGTCTTGAGAAATACAGGATGTATTTTTAATTACTGTGCAATGTTTGACAATATTGCCGGTCCAAGTTTTGTATTTACCTATTGTGATGTAAGAACTTTACAGAGGGTGAATACAAAACTTGGACCAGCAATATTTTCAAACACTGCACAGTCATTAAAAATATGCGTCTTTCTCAGTCAAGGTGAGAAAAATCATTCTTAAGAGCTGTACTATGCCAATCCTGATGTACAGAAGTAAATCATAGACAATTAGCAGACACGTGGAAGCTGCAATAATGTGGTTTTATAGAAGAACTAGCTGACCCTGCCCGGCTTCGCCCAGTCCCTGGTGGGAAGCATCTCATTTAATTCATATAAGTAGTCATATAAGTTCCCGTTCCCGTTACCGACTGTCTGTCTGTCTGTCTGTCTGTCTGTCTGTCTGTCTGACCCGGCCCGACATCGCCCAGCTCCTGGTGTGAAGCATCTCATTTAATTTATATAAGTAGTCATATAAGTTCCTGTTCCCGACTGTCTATCTGTCTGTCTGTCTGTCTATCTGTCTGCCTGACACTGTCCGGCTTCATTAAATTCATACAACAAAAAAAATGTAACTTAAAAGAACGTTCTACCACACACCATCCATTATTTTTAATGAAAACTCTTTCTAATCACCTGCATGACTACAGTAACTTCTTAAGCAAAAAAAGATGAGTTACAATGTTATGCATTGTGCATCATTTTTATGAAAACTTTGAAAATGCCTTACAGATTGTATCATTATTTATTATAACTCATATGCCGGTACATAACTATGGACAAAGAGTTTATAAATATTTGAAAACGATGCCACAATATGACTATAAGTTATACAGAAAAGTTATGCCCCTTGAAATAACTTTTACAGAGTTAGGTCCCCTGAGATATATGAAATTATGATGAAAAATGAAAAATGAAATAATACTGAGTAAGCAGGCGATTTCACACTAACAAAATATAACAGTTGACAGCTCTGGAATGAAAGGAAGGCGTGTAGAAAATTTCATCTCAATCGGATGGGCCGTTCGCGAGCGTATAAAGGACATACATACATACATACAGAGATACATACGCACATCCTAATTTATATATAAGACTAGCTGACCCTGCCCGGCTTCGCCCAGACCCTGGTGGGGAGCATCTCATTTAAATCATATAAGTAGTCATATAAGATCCCGTTCCCGACTATCTGTCTGACTGTCTGTCTGTCTTGGGTAAATGGAGGAGGGAGGAGGAAGAGGGAGGTGGAGGAGGGAGGAGGAGGGCGGAGACAGGAGGAGTAGGGAGGAATAGGAGGGAGGAGGAGGGATTAGGAGGAGGAGGGGGAGGAGGAGGGAGGAGGAGGGGGAGGAGGAGGAGGGAAGAGGAGGTAGAGGGAAAAGGAGGGAAGAGGGAGGAGGAGGAAGGAGGAGGAAGAGGGAGGAGGAGGGAGGAGGAGGAGTGAGGAGGTAGAGGGAGGAGGAGGAGGGAGGAAAAGGGAGGAGGAGGGAGGAGAAGGAAGAAGGAGGAGGAGGGAGGAGGTAGAGGGAGGAGGAGGAGGAGGGAGGAGGAGGAGTGAGGAGGTAGAGGGAGGAGGAGGAGGGAGGAAAAGGGAGGAGGAGGGAGGAGAAGGAAGAAGGAGGAGGAAGAGGGAGGAGGAGGATGGAAGAAGGAGGAGGAAGAGGGAGGAGGAGGATGGAGGAGGGAGAGGGAGGAAGAGGGAGGAGGAGGAAGGAGGAGGAAGAGGGAGGAGGAGGATGGAGGAGGGAGAGGGAGGAGAGGAAGAGGAAGAGGGTAGGAGGAGGAGGAGGGCAGAGGAGGAGAAGAATGGAGAAGGAGGGAGGAGGAGGGAGGAAGAGGAAGAGGGAGGAGGAGGAAGGAGGAGGGGGAGGGAAGAGGAGGAGAGAGGAGGAGGGAGAGGGAGGAGGAGGGAGGAGGAAGAAGGAGGAGGAGGGAGGATGAGAACGCAGGAGGAGGAGGAGGAGGGAGGAGAGGGAGGAGGAGGAAGGAGGAGGGGAGGGAAGAGGAGGAGAGAGGAGGAGGGAGGGGGAGGAGGAGGGAGAGGAAGAAGGAGGAGGAGGAGGGAGGATGAGAACGCAGGAGGAGGGAGAGGGAGGAGGATGAGGAGGAAGAGAGGAGGTGAGAGAGAGGAAGAGGTAGAAGGAGGAGGGAGAAGGAGGAGGGAGAGAAGAGAGGGGGAGGAGGAGGAGGAGGAATGATGAGAGGGAGGAGGAGGAAGAGGGAAGAGGAGGATGTGGAGGACGGAGGAGGAGGGAGGAGGTAGAGGGAGGAGTAGGAGAAAGGAAAAGGGAGGAGGAAGAGAGGAGGAGAAGTGAGGAGGTAGGAGGAGGAGGAAGAGGGAGGAAGAGGAAGAGGAAGAGGGAGGAGGACGGAAAAGGAGGAGGAGGATGGAGAAGGAGGAGGTAGAGGGAGGAGGGGAGGGGAAGAGGAGAGGGTAGGAGGAGGAGGGAGAGGAGGAGGAGGATGTGGAGGAAGGAGGAGAGGGAGGAGGTAGAGGAGGACTGAGGAGGAGAAAAGGAGGAGGAGGGAGGAGAAGGAAGAAGGAGGAGGAGGGAGGAGGTAGAGGAGGAGGAAGAAGAGTGAGGAGGAGGAGGAGTGAGGAGGAAGAGGGAGGAGGAGGAGGTTAGAGGGAGGAGAAGAAGTTGAGGAGGAGGAGTGAGGAGGAAGAGGGAGGAGGAGAAGGAGGAGGAATAGGGAGGAGGAGGAGGAGGAGGAGGGAGGAGGTAGTGGATGATTGATTGCCATCCCACCCGGTTAATATGTTATCGCGGACCTCAGAGAGAAGTGTCTATGTAGAAGACCATTTCCTGGACGTACGTATTTTGGGAGGGGGAGGAGGGAGGAGGGAGGAGGAGGAAGAAGAAAAAAAAAATACGACAGTGGGCTGCACTGGACTGAAAGGAAGGCGTGTAGAAAATTTCATCTCAATCGGATGGGCCGTTCGCGAGCGCATAAAGGACAGACGGACATACAGACATACGGACAGACAGACAGACAGACAGACGGAGATCCTAATTTATATATAAGATGACTAGCTGACCCTGCCCGGCTTCGCCCAGTCCCTGGTGGGAAGCATCTCATTTAATTCATATAAGTAGTCATATAAGTTCCCGTTCCCGTTACCGACTATCTGTCTGTCTGTCTGTCTGTCTGTCTGTCTGACACGGCCCGACATCGCCCAGCTCCTGGTGTGAAGCATCTCATTTAATTTATATAAGTAGTCATATAAGTTCCTGTTCCCGACTGTCTATCTGTCTGTCTGTCTGTCTATCTGTCTGCCTGACCCTGTCCGGCTTCATTAAATTCATACAACAACAAAAAATATAACTTAAAAGAACGTTCTACCACACACCATCCATTATTTTTAATGAAAACTCTTTCTAATCACCTGCATGACTACAGTAACTTCTTAAGCAAAAAAAGATGAGTTACAATGTTATGCATTGTGCATCATTTTTATGAAAACTTTGAAAATGCCTTACAGATTGTATCATTATTTATTATAACTCATATGCCGGTACATAACTATGGACAAAGAGTTTATAAATCTTTGAAAACGATGCCACAATATGACTATAAGTTATACAGAAAAGTTATGCCCCTTGAAATAACTTTTACAGAGTTAGGTCCCCTGAGATATATGAAATTATGATGAAAAATGAAAAATGAAATAATACTGAGTAAGCAGGCGATTTCACACTAACAAAATATCACAGTTGACAGCTCTGGAATGAAAGGAAGGCGTGTAGAAAATTTCATCTCAATCGGATGGGCCGTTCGCGAACAAATAAAGGACATACATACATACATACATACAGAGATACGCACATCCTAATTTATATATAAGATGAGAGCACCGAGGACAGAAAGACAGACCAATAAAGACATCTTGAAACAAGTTAACTCACAAAGATTACTCGCATCAGAAGATGATAGTCCACATTCTTCACGCATGTCATGAGAAGAGAAAAGTTGAAGTATGTTGTTACAACGGAAAGGCTGAACGAAGAAAACGAACGTTCGAACAAATTTTATTTTCAAAGGGTCAAGAACTGGGCACGTAGGCCCGCCTGACATTCTGCCCTTCTTCTCTCTTTCCTCTCTTACGTTATTTCATTCATACACCACTTGTGAAACTAATCTTAGACAAGAACAGAACAATATGCATTAAGACGCATGGAAAATAATTAGTAATACATGACTCAATGAAGTAATTTTTAAAATGTCCATTCTACTTACCTGAGGTATGTGAAACGTTCCCTACATATTGGAATGTTTATTATACTAGTTGTCACTTGATATAATAATTATTACTTTTAGTTTTTTTTCTTATTGTTTGTTTTTTTTAAATTAGGGAGCATGTTGTCTGTACTGAGGTAGTGTTCAGACAGGTACCGACTGTAGGCTATGTATAGTGATTGGTGGTGTCTTCGATTTCTTGTGGAATATTGTCCCACAACTGAGCAGCAGAATACGCTAAACTTCTCTGAAGGGGTAGAGAGGCAGGGGAAGACCAAGAGAAAAGATGATCTATAGTATGAAATCATGGCATGAAGGAACGTTAGTATAAGAAATGATTCGCAGCACAAGAGACAAAAGACTGTGGACAAGTATGATCACCAACGCCATGCGGCATGGAATATATATAAGCGGAAGAAAACTTCTCTGTGACTGTACGATGTATTTTCTCCATGATCCAATGTTAGTTTACATTCATGATGACGTCTTTTCTCTCTCTCCGGGGATTGGCGATGAGTCTGTTAACAATGACTATCCGTGGAGAAAAAAACTACCACTACAGGACTAATCTGAACCAGTCTTGTATACGAAGGGGCTTCAAATAAAAACCTTAAAAGTGTGATAGAAATTTCAATAATCAAGTCATTGTTTTGTAACCTGAAATATTGTTGTTAAGAATATCAAGAGTGTTAAGCAGTGACAATCACGGTGCAGACTAACACGGTGAATGTAAGGTCAGTTTAATGATGGCCGCCCCACGTTTTACATGCATCAAAGAGGAGCAGTGTTCTGTTATCCGTTGTTGTTTTTTTTTTTTTTTTAAATCAGTGAAGGAATGAAACCTATAGAAATCTCTCGGCGAAGGACGGTCTAGTTTGGTGATCCATGCCTGTCAGTTCAGCAAGTGTGTGAGTGGAGTAGCAAGTTTAAAAACATTCAAGACTTCTGTGACTGACTGTCCCCACCCCCCCCCCCACCCCCCCCAAAAAAAAATTAAAAAAAATTAAGGTTTTTATTTGAAGCCTCCTCGCACAATTGCTAAATTATGGTCTAGTAACTTCCCAGAATGCCACTCCTCAGATCTAAAGCTCCAATATCAGCCTTGTTCGTCATTCTGACTTCTGAACTTGAAAACGAGAAAGCTTTACAACAGGCTCCATAGAGATTACACTTTTGTGCCGGGATGAACAGTTGTCTGTACCAATATCATTCCGATAGATTGCAATATTCTTTCGGGTCTCAAATGACATGGACACCAGAGCATCGAATCTAAGAGTCAAAACTCGATCTTCCAGAGATTTCAGCGACCAATTAACCAACCAAACAGTGGTAACGTTGTGCTTGTGCAAATTACGATGGTATGGTATACCATTTTAATACCTTTTACGTGATTTCACAAGTCAAAACCCCAGAAATAGAGTATGCATACTTGCGCAATTTTTTTATTTGCTGCATGACTTCGTCACGTGGCCAATCCAATTCAATTCTTCGTACGAATACCCCTTTCAGCCTTCGAGTTTTCAACTTGGCTATAATTTGAGTATTTATGGTGTAGCTTGTAGTTTGTCTTTCGTACATTGGGCTGTTTGTTGTCAGCTTCCCGGTTTCTGATGAGTTGATTGTGCTCATTCCTTTCTGTTTAGGTTTGTCATGTCTGGCTAGAGTTGCGCACATGTTGTGGCCTGGAGTTGTTGTGTGCCCACCCAGTCATATGGTGCTGTTTCCTTTAGGGAGCTTTACCGGCTGTCGTCTCTTCTGGTGTTCCTGCTATTTTCCCATCTTGGCTTATCTTCGAATCTTCTCGGTGTTTGCCAGTTGGATCTTTTTGGGGGAGCGATATAGTTCCGAGGCCTCCCCACATCCTCGGTCTTGGTCTGAGTAGCCTTCTTCGTCTGTCTGTGTTCTTGCATCTTCTGGTTCGCGTTTTTCTTGATCGGCCTTGAACAGGTCCATTATCCGCTGTAGAGTTCCTTCTGTTTTGTCTCTCGCTTGATGTATTTTGATAGCTTTTCTTTAGTCTCAGCCTTTATAGCAACCATTCGAGCGACATCCTGCTCGATCTTCTGCTGAACTTGCTTCGTTTCGTCCAGGATGTGCTGAGCGGCTGTTATCTGAGTCTCTTGCGTGTTTTCTTTTTCTTCCTCCATGCTGTTGAACTTTGATCGCAGGTGGTTCAGTTGGCCTTCCAGTTGTGCTTTGTCACTTTATGTGAGTCGATTGGTGGCCTCGTACTGCCTCCTAGCCTCTTTGTAGGGCAGGTTAGTTTTGATGGCTATCTTCATAGCTTCCTTGCTGTCTTGGTGGCAGGGGCAGCCGAGGTACCTGGTGCCGTGGTTGCCGAGGCAGTTGGCGTATTTTCTGTTAGTGTTAGGCCTCCCGAAGTCCTTGTCGATCTTTACATGCTGGCACTGACTGTATGGATGAGGTCCAAAGCAGTATCTGCATACAACCACCTCACTCTTGCAGGTGGCTCAGGTGTGCCAAAACTTCTGGCACTTAGAGTACTGCAGCACTCTGGGTATGTAGTGCTCTGGAACTTGATCTCTCTTGTCCCATCTGATGAACTGAGGGATCACTCGGTCCTCCGATGCTACGATGACGACTGTGGGGGCGGGGGGAAATGTTATTCTTGCCAATGATCCTCTTAGTACTGGTGATCTTGAGTTTCTTGTTCTCCCTCGTCAGCGTGTTCCCTGATCTGGTCGTTGGTGAAATGGGTCTTGACTCGTTTAATGACCCATCGTTTACTTGTGCGGTGCCAGGTGGCTTCCAATAAGATGCCGTGGTGAAGCTTGATGTTGGCCTTCTCTCCTTGTGCAATCTTCTGCATAAGTGCTGTGGTCTTTGGGTTTGTGTTGATGGAGACCACTACTCCATCAGGTGTCTTGCGCAGCTGGTAGATGCTGTTTCTTCACAGCTCGTTTTCCAACAGACTGATTATCTTGTCTGTTGGTCTCGCCGACAGTTTGGCTTCTCCCACGCTTGTCTGTTCTAGCAGTAACTTGCGGGTGAAGTCCTTAATTGTTGTGGTTTCCTCCCATGTGGAGGTCTTTGGTAAACTGGGCTGTTTCGTATTGGTCCTGTTGAAAACTTCATGGCTGCTGCTGGCTTCAGTTAAAGTTGTAGTCTCTAACGTCGGCTGAGCGACGGGGGCGGCTTCATCTTGTGTAGAAGCGGTAGCTTACTTTAATGTTTCTTCAGGTTCTGGCGTTGTACTGCGGCTACCAGACACGTTTTCTTCTTGCATCATCTTGATAGTCTTGGCGGCTTCCACGTTGCTCAGTTTGAACGTCGGGTGTCTAGTGGAGTGTTTCTTGCCGCGTCTCATTTTCTAGTACGTGTCGGCTTCCGATTAGGTGACTTGCCCTGGATAGCACGTCGAGTCGATGATGAACTTGTGATGTGTGAGATGTGGCGTCCACTTGTGATTTATATACACCGGGTACGGTTCACGCGGTGGACTCGTACAATGTATAGAACCACCCACTATGGCACTCCCTGAGTATTGGTCCATCTTCCTGGTGCTCTGTAAGTGTTGGTGCTTCCATTCTGGTGTTCTCTGGGCGTTGATGCTTCCATCATAATGATCTTCGAGCAGTTATGCTTCCAGCACTTGAGTGCTGATTGTTCAGTTTTGATGCTTCATGAGTGTTAATGCTTCCATCCTGGTGCTTCTGTATTTGTGATACGTGAATCCTTGTACATTTTGAGTGCTGACGCCTCCACATTGGGGCTCCTTAGCATTGATGCTTCCATCCAGGTGGGCATTGAGTGTTGATGCTTCCATACTGGTGGTCACTGAGTGTTGATGAGTCCACTATAGTACTCACTGAGTGTTGATGCTTCATTTTGGTGTTGATTGTTGATGCTTTCATCATGGAATCTTTAGGGTGTTGAAGCTTACATTCTCTTGTTTCTTGAGTGTTGCTGCTTCCATCCAGCTGTTCCTTTAGTGCTGATGCTTCCATCATATTGCTTCTTGAGTGTTGATGCTTCCATCCTGTTGCTTCTTGAGTGTTGATGCTTCCATCCTATTGCTTCTTGAGTGTTGATGCTTCCGTCCTGTTGCTTCTTGAGTGTTGATGCTCCCAACCAGATGTTACTTGAGTGCTGATACTTCCATCCTAGTACTGTTTGAGTGTTGATGCTTCCATCCTTGTACTGTTTGAGTGGTGATGCTTCCATCATGGTACTTTTTGAGTATTGATACTTCCATCCTGGTACTGTTTGAGTGTTGATACTTCCATCCTGGTACTGTTTGAGTATTGATACTTCCATCCTGGTACTGTTTGAGTGCTGATACTTCCATCCTTGTACTGTCTGAGTATTGATACTTCCATCCTGGTACTGTTTAATTGTTGATACTTCCATCCTGGTACTGTTTGAGTGTTGATGCTTCCATCTAGGTACTGTCTGAGTGTTGATATGTCCATCCAGGTACCTTTTGAGTGTTGATACTTATATCCTGGTAGTGTTTGAGTGTTGATGCTTCCACCCAGGTACTGTTTGAGTGTTGATACTTCTATCCTGGTAGTGTTTGAGTGTTGATGCTTCCACCCAGGTAATGTTTGAGTGTTGATACTTCTATCCTGGTAGTGTTTGAGTGTTGATGCTTCCACCCAGGTACTGTGTGAGTGTTGATACTTCTATCCTGGTAGTGTTTGAGTGTTGATGCTTCCACCCAGGTACTGTTTGAGCGTTGATACTTCTATCCTGGTAGTGTTTGAGTGTTGATGCTTCCACCCAGGTAATGTTTGAGTGTTGATACTTCTATCCTGGTAGTGTTTGAGTGTTGATGCTTCCACCCAGGTACTGTGTGAGTGTTGATACTTCTATCCTGGTAGTGTTTGAGTGTTGATGCTTAAACCCAGGTACTGTTTGAGCGTTGATACTTATATCCTGGTAGTGTTTGAGTGTTGATGCTTCCACCCAGGTACTATTTGAGTGTTGATACTTCTATCCAGGTACTGTTTGAGCATTGATACTTCTATCCTGGTACTGTTTGAGTGTTGATACCTCCAGCCTGGTACTGTTTGTGTGTTGATGATTCCATGTAGGTTCTGTTTGAATGTTGATGATTCCATCCTAGTACTGTTTTAGTTTTGATGCTTCCATCCAGGTACTGTTTGAGTGTTGATACTTCCATCCTGGTACTGTTTGAGTGTTGACGCTTTCCTCCAGGTACTGTTTGAGTGTTGGTACGGTGTCTATACAGTACACATTTAATCCCATGTCAACATCATTACATTTAAAATAACAATCTGACTGTTCCTATCCTAGAGATGTATATACAGGACGGTGAATAGAAATGTTAATATTATATTGGAAAACACTAAGCAGGATAGGCAAAAATGAACAGAGAAAGATGCCTGTTAAAAGGTTAAATAGCTGGGCAACAAATAATAATAACAGAAACATATTCTTCTTCTACTGCTTATAGTTGAAATGTTAGTTGCATGTGCTTTACAGCTCGTTGTAGTCAATCCCAGCATTTTTGGCTGTTCGTGATTCTTGGGCAAGTTTACGTTCAGTAGTTTACCATTGCTTTCTGAACGACCGGCACCCATATCATTTCATTAAAAAAAAAACCTATGGCGGTCTGCTGCCAAATAGCCCTCAGCTGTATTTTAGACGCGGGTTTGGCAGACTGTACAAGAATGTATGGGACAGAACTGGAATAAGCCTGCACACAAAGCTAAAAGTCTACAAAGCAGTTGTATTATCCACACTGCTATATGCTTGTGAAACCTGGACTGTTTATCAGCGACACGCTAGGAAATTAAACCACTTCCACACAGTCTGCCTAAGGAAGCTACTGAAGATTAAATGGCAAGAGAAGATTCCAGACACTGAAATCCTAGAAAGAGCGTCCATGCCCAGTATCCACACTGTACTGATGAAGAATCAGATTCGCTGGGCTGGTCACTTGACTCGCATGCCAGATCACAGGCTCCCTAAACGAATTTTTTACAGCGAACTGCGTTGTGGTAAACGCTCCCAAGGTGGCCAGAGGAAACGCTTTAAAGACACTGAAAATCTCACGGAATGCTTTTGAAATTCATCATGACACCTGGGAGACTGCAGCCAGAGACCAAAATTCGTGGCGTGCATCATTACGCAAGGGTGCAGTCATATGTGAGGCAACCAGGACTGCAAGAGCTGTGAAGAAAAGGCAGGACAGAAAAACCACTGCAGGAAATCCTCCTCCAGAAACGTCAAGCATTCTTTGTCCACATTGTCAAAGAACATTTCGAGTCAAAATAGGCCTTATCAGCCATCTTAGAACCCATGGCTCCATACCTTCAACCCCACTGGATGAAATGAATGGTCATCATCATTCTTGATGGACAAACAACAACAACAACAACAATGCGGGATTATGAACTTGGTCCATAACCTCTTCGCCAAGCTGCCGGCCTCCTTACAGTGCCTGCTGTGTAACGTTGGAAGCAGATATACACATCTATATTTACGAAAGAAGAAGTATTAGAGTGTCAACATTATAAAGGCCCCAAATACAACGAAATGGATATAGTCGATGGTTGAACAAGGCCATTCGTCTCAAGAGCTGAATCGGAAACTGAATCGAAACGTTAGTGATCATGGCCGTCAACAGCCGTCTCTCTTGTGTGTTGTCAATAATTTCTTACATCAATGTTCCTTCATGCCAAGATGTCACACTGTCTAGCATCTTCGCCTTTGGCCTCCCCCAACCTCTCTTTCCCTTCCTCATTCCTGTTGTCACAATGAACTCCAGCTTTTCCCGTCTCATGATGTGCACAAAGAATGCGAACTTCTGATACTAATAACCAGCACTCTTTTGTGAGTTAACCTCAAAATATATTCATTACATTTTTTATCTGTTCATTGAAATCTCATCATTCTTCTACAAAACCACAGCTCTGCAGATTCCACATAAATTTTCACTTGTCTGCTAATTGTCCATGGTGCACTTCTTCATTTCAGGGTTGCATGATTGCATGACTACATTTCGAGATTACTCGATATAGCTCTTAAAACTCTTTTTCTCATCTCAGTTGACAAAGATGCATAGAATATTCTCCATCTTATGAAGTGCTGCTTTTGATTGTTCTGTTATTCCACTTTTAACGTCATTAATGCATCTTCCGTCTGTCGTTGTCGGGGTTCTCAAACACATAAATGCATTGCCTTGTTTCATGCAACATAAGACATATATTATTTTTAATTTACTTTATCCTGTATTTTAATTTACTTTTAATCGCATATTTATTTACTAATATTTATGTTTTATTGTTCTTATGAAAGGTATCAAATACCGAAACGCCAGACAGTTATGTTGTGTTTTATTTATACGTGTTGTATTCATACTTATCCTAGTTTTATTATTATTTTATTTTCTTCAATTTCCACCATGTTAATTATTCTGTTTACCAGATCTGTGACCCTAGCCAGGTATGCACATGTGTTTGTTTTCATTGTTTTCCCACATGATTTAAATCCTGTTTGTTTTATCATATATTATTTCAGACTAGTTCCATTCACTGTCAGGTCTTAGATATGACAGAGCTACCTTACAACAGTAGATAGTACTACCGGCTTTCTGTTAGCGCCGAATGTTGGGCGATGCTCACCAAACTCGATACCCCACATTGTGGAAGAGATGAATGAGGCGTCATGATCTCCAATGTCTGCTCAGGTATAGGCACTCGAGGAAGAAAAATGTCCTTCTCATCCTAGCGTATCTCACTCATCAAATGCTTTCCTAAGCTTTTAGGAAAAGAATGTAAAAGACAAGAGAATCGACTTCATTACATGGGGTCTTATCCCGTAAGGCTCGGTCTCTTTCCACAGAGTGTCCTGCCGAAAGCGTCGCAGAAAGCACGAAATCCGTAACTCCAGCCACGTCCCCCATGAAACTCCAAGAAAATTGCAATCGTGAACCAAACCACGCGGCCCGAAATCGAACTTACAACCTTCGGTTCGAGAGGCAGGCGACGTAACGATTCGCCACGGAGGCTCCTATGCTTTAATTTCCAGGCAATGGAAATAAGAAAAAAACATTTCCCAGCTTTCAGATGCGCGTCTGACAGCGGAAATGACAAATGGATGTTGGCTGCTAAAAAGTGTATATCAGCATGTCATCCCTCAGAATTAAAAACACTATATATGTCCGAATTATTATCAGAAGTGCATTACAGAGTGTAGTTAGCATAGCTATTTTATCAGCTAAGTATTAAGATAGCACTCTCTCTCTCTCTCTCTCTCTCTCTCTCTCTCTCTCTCTATATATATATATATATATATATATATATATATATATATATATATATATATATATATATATATATCCGTCCGTCCGTCTGTCTGTCTGTCTGTCTGTCTGTCTGTCTGTCTGTCTGTCCATACATCCCTCCCTCCTTCTCTCACATGTTTATTTACCTGCGTGTAAACCAACTACATTCCTGCCTACGTACCTATCAACCTATCTACGCAAACACCAACCTACCCAACCACCCACATACCCATACATCCATCCATCTATCTGTCTTCCTCTTCTTCTGCTTACCTAACAAGTTATCTACTAACCTGCCTTCTCCTCGTCATCCTCCTTTATCTTCTTGTTTCCTCTTTTCCTACCTTCCGACCTCCTCCTTCTCTTCCTCTTTTTCCTCCTTCGTCTCTTCCTCCCCCATCTCCTCTTAACTATTGTTGTTGTTGTTGTTGTTGTTGTTGTTGTTGTTGTTGTTGTTGTTGTTGTTCTTCTTCTTCTTCTTCTTCTTCTTCTTCTTCTTCTTCTTCTTCTTCTTCTTCTTCTTCTTCTTCTTCTTCTTCTTCTTCTTCTTCTTCTTCTTCTTCTTCTTCTTCTTCTCATTATTACTATTATTATTATTATTATTATTATTATTATTATTATTATTATTATTTACAATATCTGTTAAATGTTCCAGTCTCCACTTTTTATTCACACAATGAGAATTTCAACACAGTGCACTAACTTCAGTGCACCATCAAGGATCCAAATGTGTCTTTATCAGATTCATACACGTCACATATACTCTTTTCGTGGTTAAGTTTTACAAGTGTAAAATTTAGTTTGGGCAGGTGTCTTTTCGGATTGCTCGAACCGATTAATCCAACTGTCGTGGAACCTGTCATTTGCGTAACGTGCACTTGAATCCTTCTTTTCCTATGTTATCTGAGAAAGCCAGACATCCAATCCACTACCCCAGGACAAGGACGAATTATACCATCATTTTCGTATTTTGTAATATTCCATACCATTCGAAAGTGAATAGTACAAGTGTCAAGGTCTCACTTATCACTTATATAAGTAGAGAAGGGACGTAATATAGGGAGAGAAGAACCATAGGAACAGGGGATGAATTGGGAAGAGACTAGAAGAGTCTCGAACACTCGAGATAAAGACGAACGTCAAACTACGCAGTACGCCCAACCACAAACCGGCAGAAGCGTGAAGGGTGAAACTCCACGAGACGCAGGTAGGGGGAAGCACTCCGTGTCCGGCTCACGAGAGTCGAAGGGCAGACGGCGACTGGACACTGACTGGAGAGGGTGTTGCTTCTAGAGGGGACACATAGATAGACATTACTTACTTAGATCCTTAAGATAATTGTGATAGACAATAGTTGAGATGTCGTGTATGAATATGTAAATGCTTTATATAACGAACGTGTATGTAATAGTACAATCGTTGTGCGAGAGGAATCTTCGCCAGATGACAGACATTGCAATAAAAGTATAATGACGATAATCGAACTTAAGAGGTCTGTCTTGTCTGTGCTCGCACTAGTCTACCTGTCTGAACCCGAGCTTTTCTATCTTTAAGTGTGACACGTTGACAACAAGTATCTATCGTGTTGTAGACGAACGTCCTTGTTCTATGCCACACAACCCCAACGGTACATTAACAGTTAAAGTAACATCTGTCTGGGGCAGAAAGAGTTGACAGTACTAGAAACGGATGTGGCAGTATTACAATGCTTCTTACCGCTTGACCTTCGCTATTCGGCAGTATCTGGGGGCCAAGATCTTCTGTTTGATGTTGTCTTTTCGTTGAAGCCGCTGGTTCCCATGCACTGTTGGGTTGCCATATACCACTCTATAAGTAATAGTCATCTTACTAATGTAAAAAACAAATTAGTTGCATATCCTTTACGGGACGTTGCACTCAACCCCATAATTTAATTTTACTGTTTGTGATTTCTTAACAAGTTTACGTTCAATAGTTTATCATTGCTTTCTGAACCGACAAGCATTCTTGGTATTGCACGGAAACCACCGCAGGGTGGTTTGCTTCCAAATTGACCACAGCTGCGTTTCAAACGTGGTATGCGGGATTACAAATTGTGTTCGTAACCCCTACGCCACAGAGCCGGCTTACTAATGTAAGCGTGGGATTAACTGATTCAGTGCCAAGGGATAATATATCACCATATATGACCTCCCATTTGGACAGAAGAACTATATATCTCCATACTAGAGATATCGTGTTATTTGTTTTGTTTCGTGGTATCTTCCGCAATTTCAATGCTCAGTAAACGGAAATTTACATTATAATTCTTGTTTATTTGATTGTAGACCATGTTTGGTCCAGACCTACTTTTTATTTAGCATACAACAGCTAAAATGTTACTGCATTGGCGTGAAAGATACATAAAACAGACAACACCTGTTTTGTCTTTATTCAGAATAAGTTAATGACAAACTTTGAGGACATATCAATAACTGATTTCTTTAAATAAAATCCGGCTGGCGTCTAACGTCCAACGAAGAAAACAAAGAAACAGTCTGATATGTGAATCAGTTACAGAAAGCACTAAAATGCACATCATATGTAATATTGTATGTGTTAACATATGTTTATTCATTCCAGGACTCTATGAGACCCTTAGTACATACACATGTATACATGTAAAAAGTAAGGCACCCATAATTTGTCCATAATTTATATAGACAAATTGGAATACGTTGGCTGATGTGGTCAGTATCTCACAGACCGCCTTTACTTCCCAGATATTTTCTAGTATCCATTTTATGCCGGGTCGACCTGGGTCAAGTCCATTTTAAAAATCCGTCCCGATGCTGATTCGACCCCATGATCACCGGAGCCTCAGACCATCGTTTAACCACATAACTACCGCGACCCTCACACACTACGGCGACTCTCTCACGCTGCCGCGACTCTGAAACATGAGTATACCGTGTGTAGGTAATCATATCTGTCATGTCCCACATCCTTTTCTAATCTACATCAACGACCTGGTTACCAAACTGCCAAATGGAATTAAAGTGGCAATGTGCGCTGATGACCTGGTCCTATGGTGTACACATGAACATGCAATAGTAGACACCAAACTGCTACTAAAAGCCATAGATGCATTGGCTGCATGGGCGTATATACAGTAGGCGGTGTGTCAGCATGAATATAGAGAAGTGTACCGCCACTCCTTTCATCCTGTCCCCACACCTAAATGCAGGCATTAGGAATATAAGTGGATGGATTAAAAAGGGACAGACAGATTTCATAGCTGCGTGCCACATTTATCAACAGGCTGATATGGAGAAAGCACATCAACAAGGCAGCGATAAAAGCCAGAAAAACAGTTAGCAATACTCAGAAATCTTAGTGGAATCACCTGGCTAGCCAGTGCGATAATATTTAGCAATGCTTACCAACAGAGCTTGCGAGCACACCTGGAATGCGGGTCAACTAAAGGTGTTCGGCGTCAAATAAAATACTACAAGAGCGGACAGGGTACGAAAGTAAACAATCGGAGTGAGTTGGCTTTGATGGCAAGGGACATGGTAAAAGGCTTCGTGCGGAGTGGCTTGCTTCGCTTCGGAGGTCACGGGTGACAAGCATCGCCTGGATCTTTTCTCCGGGGCATGCTGGTGTGCTGGGAAATGAACAAGCGGACAGATTGGCTGGCTCTGCAGAACTTGGTGGAGTATTGATACATGACAAGGCAGACGTGGTTGCGGCCTTGTGGGAGCACGTGCACACCTTGGAGGAGCAAATGGATCACTATGGTCTGGCAAGAATGAGACAGCGAGGAGTGACGAGGGGATCTGGCTGACGCTCACAGCTCAGAGGAAAAGCGAGACGGACTTATAATCAGATTGCTACTGGTACTATTAGTGTTGGAACTCTTCGCTGGCTGCTGAGGATGGGGACGGAGCACTTATGGGAATGCCCCGAATGCTGTGATGTCGATTCCTAAATCAATCAATCAGTCAATCAATCAATCAATCAATCAATGGTAAAAGGAAGGCAAATTCACATGCAAACTTAAGTTCAGTGTACTAGAAGTAGTAACACATGTATGGATTAGGCTTGCAGTCAAAACCAGCGATCGCAAAAAAATAAAAAAAAATTTAAATAAAACAATTTCAAAATAATAATAATAATAATAATAATAATAATAATAATAATAATAATAATAAAACACACAGAGTCACCGTGGGAAGTGAAATCAACCCATATAAAGAAGATGGAGAAGATGGGGAGGCCACAAACACCCGGATAGCCAAAGATACAAATATACTAACACAACCAAAGAAAATCCTCAGGCTACCCAATGCAGAACATATTTTTTTTTTTTAAAGCCAAGCAATGGGGCTATTGAGAAGAAGAACATATTTTTACCAAATCAGACGATTTTCAGACAAATCACTGACCTGTCTGCAGTTGATAGCATCATGGAACCCATTCCCGAACAAACGCGCTCGGAGGGAGGAACACTGACTACCAGTACACATCCAGAAAACATGACAGGTACCAGGAAACCAGGAAATACCAGGAAAAATAGCAGAGTTTACAGGGTAGAAAAGCCATTTTAAGTTTTATTAATGAGAAATACACACAGGTCCGAGTTTATACAGACGGGTCAGCACATAATGTTGTTAGAAATGGAGAAGTGAGGGTGTACATAGATTATATCCAAATAATACCGACCATTCGGCCGGGATACCAACAGGAAAGTACTGCCACAGGTATGATGCAGAAATCCAGACAATCAAGATAGGAATAGAGCAATTACCGAATACCAATCATGGTTTAGGCAGTAACAATAAGAACTGTCAAATGCTATGTATGTTCAATACCACTATATATATATATATATATATATATATATATATATATATATATATATATATATATATATATATATATATATATATATATATATGGCCCAGAAGCCTGGACAATGAACAAACAATTCGTATGTCGAATAGAGGCCCTGGAGATGTGGATATACAGAAGAATATGACGTATTTCATGGAAACAAATTCAAAACATGACCGCCCACGCTTACCGGCATGGCACATGATGGATGGATGGATGGATTGTTCTCTCCACACTTTCAAGACGTTTCAAGTGACCAACATATTTCAGTTGTCTTTGTCTTATCGTCTTTAGTAACCAACCTTCTTCAATATTCAGCACTTGTCGTATGTGTACATTTGTTCTTTTCTGCCCAGGTCAATTCGTGAAATATCGTCGCCAAGAGCGGGATTGAACATATGACCTCCCCGTCTGCAGGCAATCGTGCTAGCCACTGAACTACCGCTGCTCCTCTGAGTGTCGGGTATAATCCCCCATATTGTTAGACCAATCAGTGTGATGAAGTGATGGGTGATGAGGTCAATATTAGATCGAGCGCCTTTATTTCCCAAGACATTTCCTGGTACTTATTTTTAAGTTAGATTGAGAAGCGAGTCCAAGTCAATGAAAACAATCCCAGAGGTTAAGTCGCGGTGCCGAAGAATGTTAGTTTTGCAGAGACATAAATCTGTACTGTTGACATCACAGACCAGAACTTGGTGCCTCAGAGTCCTGACTCCTGATTCGTCGTCCTAAAACAGGACAATGATAACAGTGCAGAGAAAGAAGCACAAGAGTAACACATCTCTGTATTTTACGAACATTTAAGAAATTTAAAACATTCTCGTCGAAAGTTGTCATCACAAAAACTGTAAACAATGGGGTTGACAGCACAGTTTAGAAAGAAAGTCCGCAAAAATAGATTATACAATGTTCGATCCACCGTCGACATATTCTCAAGCATACCAGGGGACAAGAATTTGACAAACATTAATCCTAAATGAGGAAGGTAACCAAGAATATAAATGACGCTAATAATACATAGCATTACTGTAATTCGACCTATAGACCGTTTCTTGTTTTTTTGCTGTGGAGATGCCGTCCCAACTGAGGGAAATCTTTTGGACAGGAATTCTTGTAATCGGACTCCAGTAAAATTCGTGCGTAGTTCTGAAAGAACCGTTTCATTCAAGCCACTGTCGCAAGGAATTTTAGGGCTTTTACATGGGCCGAGGGTGTTGTCTGCAGCTGGGATCTGCACTGGAACGTCAACACAACTGTCTTTTACCTTATGATCTTCTTCCATTTGATCTTGTCTTGTAATAACTTCACTGATGCTATTTCTCAGCCATTCAGTTTTCTGTAGCAGATTGTCACTTAGAGCGAGCCTGTATGAGAGACTGCTTTCTCGTTGGACACAGTTCGAATCCAATATAGCGTGTCCATCATCAGGACA
This sequence comes from Cepaea hortensis, assembly GCA_963921405.1. Classification (NCBI taxonomy): domain Eukaryota; kingdom Metazoa; phylum Mollusca; class Gastropoda; order Stylommatophora; family Helicidae; genus Cepaea; species Cepaea hortensis. The sequence continues at coordinate 42,222,336 of OY992887.1, read as the reverse complement.
ATAGATAACGTCCAGCCATCTAACAATGGACAAAGGTTCACATTCATTTGGAATTTCATCTAAACTCCGTTTAGTATATTTCTCATTTGAATCAATATTCTCAGGGTTAGATTTTACTGTTCTCATTACTTCATCAGAGATATTGCTTTCCATCATTCTAATGCCACCATTAGCAGTGTCTTCTCCTGAGCAATTGCTGAGTTGAAAATGTTTTCCATTGTCCGTATTGTTACACTCGCTGTTGTCATAACCAGGAAGGTCCACGCTAAACGAATGTGTCTTCTGCAACTGAACAAAGAACTCGCCTATCAGAGGAGTCCTAATCTCAACCCGATCTGTGAAAACACGGATGTTATACTGAATCAGGGCTTTGCTGTCCTCGTTACCTACATGAAACACTTGCATCTTATTATCTCCAACACGGTCAGTGCTCTGAATAGTAGAATCGTCTGCAATCGACTTATCTACATTCCTCTTCAAGGCCATTCCACGGCTGCTACAGTTGCTTTTATTGCGGTCGCTGTTTGCTGCCGATAGCTGTGAAGTGCGTCTAGAACTGGTAGCATTTTGAAAGGTTGCCCTGGGTGTACATGAATTTGAGCCGTGCATTTTACTGTGCTTCCAAGCTTTTACCCCTATGAGAAAATACAACACTGTAATAAACCCACCACAAAAGAAGTATAGAAGCAGGAAAAACACATAGTTGATAAATGGGTAAATGGTGTCGATATACGCATCGTCGATCGTGCATTCGTATGCGATGATGTCACTGCGTGGCGTCTGTTTTGTTTGACGACCGTTCAGAACTGCGTATGGAATTGAGATGAGAGCTCCAAAACAACAAATGCCGATACTGATAACTTTAGCATTATCTATTGTGATTTGCCACTGATGTGGACGACACACTTTTCGAAATCTGGGGAAGAATAAAAACAGTCAGCATTTGTCACATAACAATAAGATTAATCATACAGAGAGATGTGTGTATTTGTATAATAAGGAACCATATGCTTTCAATGTGTGTGCATTGCCGAGGTATCAATTGTTTGACTTACACTTTATGTGAAGTTCTAGATTTTATGTTCATCAGGTCGCACTTAAGTTTTATAACTAAGTGTTCTTGAAGTGCTTGTCTCCGTGGCGAAGAAGTTACTGACGCGGTTCGTAATCCCGTATACCCACGTTCAACACACAGCAATTTTGCAGCAGACCGCGTTGCGTTGGTTTTGTGTTGGTATCGGTGCCGGTCGTTCAGAAAGCAATGGCAAACTACTGAACATAAACTTTCCAAGAGATCACAGCGGCAGAAACGCTGGTGTTGACTGCGATGTCCTGTAAAAGAATAAACAAAGAAAACAAAATTCTTGAGAAAATTAGAACAAGAATTGCCATCGCGATGGTAGCCTTTTGCAAGATGAAAAACATACTGAGCAATAAAACGATGTCAATTGCAACAAGAAAAAAGAGTATTGAAGTGCTACATAGAACCTGTACTTTTGAATAGATGGGAGGCGTGGACAATGAGCAGACAAGCTGAAAAAAGATCAGATGGCTGTGTAAATGTGGTTTCTGGGGAAAATGCAAAGAATACCATGGACAGAAATAAAAACAAATGAATAAGTCCTTCAAGAAAGAAATGAAACTCGTAAACTGATTTAGACATAGACAGTCTATTTTTTTTTTTTTTTTTGGGGGGGGGGGGGAATATTATGAGAAGAAATAACTTGGAGAACTTGGTGACAACTGGCAAGATCGAGGGGAAGAGAACAAGAGGAAGACAGAGAAGCAAATACCTTGATGGTTTGGCCACGTGGTATGGTCGAGACAAGAACATGGAGCTGATCTACAAATCTGGTGATCTAGTGTAATGGCGAATCAAGACCGCCCACGCTTATCGGCATGGCACATGATAGATGGATGGATTCTTGTTGTGTTAATTGTCATTTTATTTTTCTAGTTCGTTGATAAAGTCTCTAGTCGAACAGTTCGCATATGTCTGCGTTTTGTTCCTTTCGTGGAGATTCCCAGTTATATTTTTGTATATTATTTTTTTTGGATGTCTTGCGTCTGCTTGGGTCGTGACTATGAGGCAGCCCTGCGTAAAACGATGCTTCTCATCACGGCGATCTGTTGCCATTTCTCCTGCCTCATGCACCTTCATGACAAAGGTGTCTGCAATGTCCTGTACCCATCTTCGAGCTGGTCGTATCTGTCTCTTATACCATCAACCATGCCTTCCATCACGGTTGTTTCCAAGTCACTGTGACGTTTAAACTGTCATTTACTGCCAATATAGTACCTTGCGGTGTATGGCAGAGGGGTCTTTGAGTCTGAGGAATTAAGGCCGCCTGGCTAGTGCAGTCGCCGCGAACTGTGCAGGTTAGGATTTTCTTTTTGCCCCCGACAGAAAAAAAATCCCACACCTTACCGAGGGATCGAACCCGGATCTCCCGAATGAGAGTCTGGCGTTCTAGCCACACGGCCAGCCGCTCCTCATCACGTTTAATACTGCCAAAGTTATTCAGTTTCCTTAAAAAGTCGCTTAAAATTCGACCGGGTTTGTATCCCATATGGCTCAGTCTCTTTCCGCAGCGATAGGTGAATTTGTCCACAACAATTAGTCTATGAACATTAACTTTGTTATTCGGCATGGTGTGATTACTCCCTGGAGCTGGCTGGTACATAACTACAGTCTTCTCCAAGGTGATATTGAGCCCAGAGTTGGCACAGGCATATGAGAAAGCTGAAACATTGTGTTGCATGTCTGCCTCTGAGTTGGCATATAGAGCGCAATCACCAGCAAACAGGAGCTCTCTGACAGTGTCGACAGTTTCGTTTTTAGCTTTCAGCCTTCTGAGATTGAACAACTGTCCATCCATGAGGTAGTTGATGTCTATTCCAATGTTGTTTTTCCCGAAGGCATTCGTCAGCATACCTGAAAACATGAGGCTGAATAGTGTTGGGCCATGACACAGCCTTGCTTCACTCCATTGGTGACAGGAAAGGGCTCAGACAGCTCACCATTTCCTGAACTCTGGACCGCATACATCATGAAATAGCCGCACTATTTGAACAAACTTTCGTGTTCAGCCATATTTCGCCACAATCTTCCACTGTCCTTCTCTGCTGACTGTATCAAAAGCCTTGGTAAGATCAATGAAAGGGGAGAATATTTCGGAGTTCTGTTACTGACCATTCATTTGCAGCTGCCTTGCAACGAAAACCATGACATCAATTCCTCGTCCTTTTCTGAAGCCACATTGACTCTCGGGAAGAAAACCTTGGGTGAGATGGGCTGAGAGGCTATTGAGAAGAATTCTGACGAGTATCTTCCCTGCCCTGCCGAGGGGTCAGCAGCTTTCTCCGCTAACCCCGAATACTTTCGTCACGTGACGCGACGAGAATTAGCAGTGGTTCGAATCGCAAAAGTGACTTATGAGAGTATGGAGCCGGTCGCTCAGAAAGTCGTGGCGTGCTGATGAGCGTAATCTAGCCTAGGAATCAACATACAGCTGAAAGATGCTGGTGTTGACCGCAATATCCTGAAACAGGATGGAAACGCGGAAAAAAAAAAAAAAATCTTCCCTGCGATTGAGGGCGAGGAAATGTCTCGGTGGGTGTCACGGGATTGGCGGTTTCCTTTACGTTTGTAAAGGTGGACTATTGAAGCGTCCTTGAAATCTTGTGGAATGGTCTCGTTCATGTTTGTAAAGACTTGATGAAGTTGCTCTATTAGAATAAAAGAGAAGTAAGGTGTCCCCATCCCTCCGCAATTGGGCAAAGTGGAATACCCGTTTAGCCTTCCAATAAGGTTTACGTGAAGCCATGGGTATAGTGGATGAGGTGGAAAAACAGCCGACAGATAGTTGTAGGTTATGTTCTCCAGCTTCACGACGGTAGACAGAGGATCTCTTTTTGGGGGTGACAATGGCAATGGTCATTGACTAGCATGGTCACTGCTAAGAAGGAAAGAATGATTGATTGATTGATTTAGGAACCGACATCACAGCATTCGGGGCATTCCCATAAGCGCTCCGTCCCGATCCTCAGCAGCCAGCGAAGAGTTCCAACACTAATAGTACCAGTAGCAATCTAATTATATGTCCGTCTCGCCTTTCCTCTGAGCGTTGATCGTCGGCCAGATCCCCTCGTCACCCCTCGCTGTCGCATTCTTGCCAGACCATGGTGATCCATTTGCTCCTCCGAGGTGTACACATGCTCCCACAAGGTCGCAACCACATCTGCTTTGTCATGCATCAATACACCACAAAGTTTTGCCGAACCGGCCAATCTGTCCGCCTGTTCATTCCCCAGCACACCAGCATGCCCCGGAGAAAAAATCTAGACGATGCTTGTCACCCGTGACTTCCGAAGCGAAGCAAGCCACTCTGCACGAAGCTTGCCTGTCTTCACCCTACTCATCATGCTTTCTGAGCCAGTTACAAACACGATAAGTGTGTGTGTGTATCGTATTCTCCATCCAGCGGAAAGCTGCACTGACCGCCTCCTCCTCCATTCTTAAGCTAGATGTTGTGGTATCATATGCCAGGCTCTCCTGCACCAAACGCCGACCATTGGCTTTTGCTAAGAACCCCCAGGCACTTCTTCTACCTCTCAACACTGACCCATCTGTGTAGATAATCACATCACCTGAGCGAGCATTATCCTGAATTAGTTGCTAGATTTCCACTTCCGTGGCCCCTGCTGGCCACTCCCTGCACTCCCGGCTCAATGTGATTATAACTCTGCACAAGTATGACTGCTCCGCTGACACTCTAACCCACTCTTCTCCTCTCCTAATATTCTCCAAGGGGCACACCTGCTTGATCGTATCCTCCGCCTGAGCCATCCATGATTTCCGTCTTATCAGTCGCTGACCCTTAACGGCGTCCAGCGCCTCATGCAACGGGTGATCTGTGTCTGCAGCTACTCTGAGGCATGCCTTCGCCTGCATCACCTTGAGCCTACCTGCAACAGACGGCAAACCAAGGATGTAACGCATACACACAACTGGGGTGTCTCTGGTGCATCCCAGAATGACACGCATCGCTTCGTTCAGTATGCGCTCTAATTTCACCAGCTGACTCTTTGAGACAGTGAGCAGTCCTAGTCCATAATCAATCACTGAGAGGATCAAGTGCTGGTATAGTGTGAAAAGCATTCTCTGCTCTGTGTCCATTGCAGCCATAGTTTTAAGTGCATTGAGTCTCTTTTGAGACCTGGTCACAACCGTCTCCACATGGTCCTTGAAGGACAACTCCTGTCAAATGTGATTCCCAGATACTTTAGTTTGTTCTCTCTGTTGACGCTTCTACCATCTATCGTGAGTCTTGGGACATCAGCTCTCACAATCCTGTTGTCCAGAGAGCACCACAAAACAGCTGCCTTTTCTGGGTGGATGACAGCACTCATTTCAGTGCACCAGTCAATCACATTGTCTACTGTTGCCTGTAGCTCCTGGGCTGTTTGCTCAAACGACCTTCTTTAGAGACGCCAAGAATATTATCTTTTGTAGTATCATCGAAAAAATCAGAGAAACTGCGTAAATGGGTGATTCATATGAGCAGCCTCGCCCTGCAGAGATAATCATGTGCACCAGATGACTCCAGACCGTCAGCAGGCTACTGAGTGCTAGTTAGTTAGTTAGTTAGTTATCAGCTGGGGTATCTTCGTTGCACTCCGGACATGTCCATAGGTGCTCAGATCCTCCCCCCAGCATATGCATCAGCGTCCGGTGGCTAATAGTGCCAGTACTGAGTGCTATAGCTTGCTATCATTGAAAGTAGGAACATGGCATGTTAGAACAATGAGTACAGATGGAAAAGTGGATAACATTATACAAGAAATGGGCAGAAAGAATGTTAACATATTAGGATTGTGTGAAACGAGATGGACAGGGACAGGGATTAGGACAGGGGAAGATTTTAAGATTATATATTCTGGAGGACAGGAAAGACAAAGGGGTTCAGCAATTATCTTAGTTCTGAAAACATCAAAATCTGTTAAATGATATTGGGCAGTATCAGAAGGGTTCTTTTGGTAAAATTAACCGGCAGATCTTTTAACATAAACGTCATTCAAATATATCCCCCAACAGGAGAAAGCAGTGAAGATAGTGTAGAGGAATTTTATAATGACATGGAAAATGCTTTGAAGAAATGTAAAAATGAAGAAATAACCATCATAATGTGTGACTTCAATGCGAAAGTAGGAAATCAAGGTGATGGATGCACAGTAGGTAAACATGGATTGGGAGACCGAAATGAGAGAGGATACAGACATGTAGAATGGGTAAAAGAACATGAACTTATTGTCGTAAACACCTGGATTAAGCAACATCACAGAAGATAAAGGACATGGCGAAGTCCAGACAGCTGGATTAGAGACCAGATCTATTACATCCTGATTAAAAGAACGTGTCGAAATGCTTGAACAGTCACAAAAACAGTTCCAAATGCATACTGTTACAGTGATCACTGACTGTTTATCGGGGGGCTGAGTGGTCTCGAGGTACGGTGTCCGCCTCGAGTGCTGGAGGTCCCGGGTTCAGGCCTCAGCGAGGACCGGGATTTATTTAAAAAATCCACCTGGACTTCCAGAAATAAAATTTCCCCTGGTCTCTGGGTAGTGAGATCGGACGCCCGTGTGTATTGTTGCGCACGTAAAAAATCCCTTGGCAGTTGGGAATCGAAAAAGAGTAGCCCAACGGCGCTGCCCGGGCAAAATTTCGAGTTAAAAATCTACCCAAAAGTATTTCAGGATCCTCGCCGATGCAACGGAGTTCGTGCATTGAGCTGAGTTTCTCCAGACTCAGGTTTGAGTTGGGAGGAAAACGGAGCACTTATGGGTTAAACCGTGTGCCGTGATGTTGCTCCAACTACTAAACTAAACTAAACTAAACTAAACTAAACTGTTTATAGGCTCATTGAAGGTAATGTTAAAGAAAGTCAAGTATACACCAGGAAACAATAAACATGATCTGTGTACATTAAAAATGACAAGGAAATACAAGAACATTTTAACACAGAAGTAAAGAACGGATTTGATGTATTGTGTGATCTAGAGATCTTATTTCAAGATGTGGATGATCAATGGGAAATGTTGAAAAATTCAATCAATTTGGTTTCAGAAACAACTATCCCAAAATTAAAGACAGTAGGTTGTAAGAAATGAGTGACTGAAGAAATATTAAGACTAATGGAAACAAAAAGACACAACCAAAATAATCCTGACAAATATGAAGAGATTCACAGGAAAGACAGAACATTATGTAAAGAAGCAAAAAAGCATGGCTTGAAAAAGTTGCATAGAAATTGAAAATCAAGACAACAGTAATACCAAAATAATTGTTAAAAAATACCAAATTAATGCACAAAACAATTCAGGAGCTTACTAATGAAAGAACACCTACATCATCAGGCTGCCTAAAAACAAAAGATGGAAGAATCATAATAGAAAAACATTGTCAGAATATCAGTTGCTCTTCAAAGACTAAAACACCTGAATAAATTATGGAGTGGGACAGATAGAACTACAAAAATTATATCTTTAAGAGCTTTCATCTTTCCCATTGCAACATACGCCTGTGAGACCTGGGCACTCACTAAACAAGCTGAACAGCGCATAAATGCCTTTGAATATAAATGTTATAGACTGATTCTAAGTATATCTTGGGTAAAGAAAAGAACAAATGCATCCATACTTCAAGAGCTGAATATTGAAGAGGGTTGGCTATTAAAGACGATAAAACAAAGAAAATTGATATATTTTGGTCACTTGAAACGTCATGAAAGTTTTGCGAAAACAATAATGGAGGGGTATATGCCTGGGAAGATAGAAAGAGGAAGGCCAAAGAGAAAATGGGTACGGGATGTGGCTGATGATCTCCAAATAGGTGTATCAGACGCGGGACAATGAGCTTGTCATCAAGAATTTTTTAGGAAGGTTGTTATGGCAGCGAGGTTCTGCAAAGGACATGCTACTGAATGAATGAATGGTCAGATCAGATTATGTGAAAAACAATTGCGATGAAGCACGAGAAGAACAATATGATATTCTGAGTAATAATGAAGGACCATCAATTCGGAAGAAAGAAGTTCAGAATGCGCTTAACCATATGAAATCTGGCAAATGCCCGGGTCCAGACAACATCTCAAGAGAAATGATCAATGCCTTATAAGAATATGGAATAGACCAATTCACCAGACTGCTGAACACAATATATGATACTGGAGATATACCTCCCGAACTATGTAATTCTATATTTACTGAAATCCCGAAGAAATCAGAAGCCTGGAACGTGATCATCGTCGAACAATTAGTATAATGAGCCACATGACAAGGATTTTGCTAAGAATTATCAAGCAAAGAGATAGGAAGAAAATACTACCCGAAATAGTAGAAGAACAATGTAGGGTTGTAGAAGGCAAGGGTACAGTAAATGTTGTATATATGCTGAGAACATTAATTGAACGTTCTAAAGAAGTAAACAAAGACTTACATCTTTGCTTTATTGTCTACACAAAGGCTTTCGATAAAGTAAGACATGTCAACATGATGGAGATGCTTGCAGATCTACAAATTAATGGGAGAGACCCTAGACTCATTAAAAAAACATATATTGGAAACAACAACCTGCAATAATGATTGATAATGAAGAAGGTCAATATCAGCCTATTAAGAGAGGTGTGAGACAGGGATGTGTAATGTCTCCAGATTATTTTTCCCTGTATAGTGAAATAAATTCAGAAATGTCAACGATATGAATGGAATCATCATTGGGGGACAACATAAATAACATTAAATATGCAGATGATACAGTATTGATTGCAGACAATGAGCAAGATCTTCAACATTTAGTAGATGCGATTGTTGCACACAGTGAACAACTTGTGTTAGAATTAAATTGTAAGAAGACACAGATTATGGTCGTCACTAAGACGAAGAAAATACCATAATGTAATATCCAAGTAAATGAGAATGTTCTTAAACAAGTGAAACGGTACAATTACTCGAAACAGTCTGATGGGAGATACCTTGAAGAGATTAGAACCAGAATTTCCGTGGCGAAGGCAGCCTTTTGCAAGATGAAAAACATACTGACCAATAAAATGATGTCATTTGCAACGAGAAAAAGAGCGTTGAGGTGCTACGTAGAACCCGTGGTTTTGTATGGATGTGAGGCGTGGACAATGAGCTGACAAGCTGGACAACATCTGATGGCTTTGGAAATCTGGTTTCTCAGAAAAATTGCTAAGAATACCATGGACAGACATAAAAACCAATGACCAAGTACTACAGGAAACAAATGAAAACCGTAAACCCATTAGAGATATTAGACGTAAACAGTCACAATTTATTTTTTCGTCATGTTATGGGAAGAAATAAATTGGAGAACTTTGTGACAACTGGCAAGATCGAGGGGAAGAGAGCAAAGGGAGGGCAGAGAAGTAAATACTTGGATGGCATGGCCACGTTGTATGGTCGAGACAAGAATACTGAGCTGATCCACGTCTCTGGTGATTGAGTGAAGTGGCAAAACATGACCGCCCACGCTTACCGGCATGGCACATGATGGTGATGATGATTAGAACCGTTACGCCCGCCTGCTTTGTATATCTCTGCTGGGATGGAGTCAATGAATGAATCACCCAAATAAACGAGAAGTAGATTGTGAGCTTTACTAAAACACGACTACAAGAGACGGGATGGAGTCAGGACTATGTGCCTTACCGCTGGAGAGCTGCTCGATAGCTTTGTTTTTGCCCACCATGGTTGGCAAGCCATCAAGAGTATCATTAGTGGGGACTTGAGGAAGGCAGTTGATGGTTTCATCATCGAAGTACGAGGTTGCATTTAAGATTTTGCTGAAATGCTCTGCCCGGCGTTGAAGGATTTCTTTCTTATCGGTGACCAATGTTCCCCATCTGCACTGTGGAAGGGAACTATGCCTGGCGATGTAGGACCATAGACCGCTTTCAGTGAGTCGTAGAAGTTTTTCATATTATGTCTATCAGCAAAGCCTTGAATCTCATCAGCTTTGTTGCTCAGCCAGGAGTCCGGCAAGTGCCGAAGTTTCTGCTGCACTACTCTCCGGATGTTATTGAAGGCAATTTAAAAAAAAAAAAATGTTTTCCTTTGGATCATTAAAATACGCCTTGTGGCGAATATGTTTCTTGGCCAGCAATTGGTTGATGTCTTCGGAATTTTCATCAAACCCTTCTGTATGCTTTCGGGGGTGGGGCGGGGGGGGGGGGGGGGGGGGGGGGCTTGACCCAGGATTTCCACAGCAGTATTGTAAATTGTATCCTTTAGGGCTCTCCACTCTGTTTCTACATCTTGCTTAGCTGCGGCACTGGGCTTGAGGCAGTCTTGCAGCACATTTTCAAGCGACAGCTACATTTTGTTTCTCTTTATGCTGGTGACATTTAGTATTTTTTGTTCTTTTGCACTTTTACCCATTGAGAACGCCATGGTGGTTTGATGTGCATGTTTATTTTTGAGACAATGAGACGATGGTCTATCCAACACATGGCACTACACATGGATTTTGTCACCCGAACGTCTTGTCTGTGACTCCTCCTGACAATGACATATTCAATGAGGTGCCAGTGTTTCGAGCGAGGGTGCATCCACGATGTCCTATTTCTCATGGGAAGACGGCGAATTGTGTTGATAATCAGGATATCGTGGTCGGCACATGTCTGAAGGAGGAGGAGGATTCCTTCGAATAAATCACTGATAATTCAACGGGTAAGACGGCGTTTACCTGCACATGTCTGACGAAGGAGGAGCCCATTGCTGTTACAATTTCAGACTCCGTGCTTTCCAATAATGCCACTCCAAGAGGAGGTACCCATTCCTACTCTGGCATTGAAGTCCCCAAGGAGTATAAGTTTGTCTCCTTTGATAAAAGATGGTAATACATTGGGCAGATCCTCATAGAACTTGTTCTTGACGCCATCTTCATAGGTCATGGTTGGTGCGTAAACACTCACGATGGTTGCATGCTTCCTTACATTCAGCAAGGGTAACTTAATGGTCATAAGCCTGCCGTTTATGGCCTTCGGAAATCCAGCTAGTTTGCCAACCAGGGTCGACTTAATGGCAAATCCCACACCGGACTGGCGTCTTTCCTCACTTTTCCTTCCACTCCAGAAGAGTATGTAGTCAGCACATACTTCACAGATTTGGTCTGCTTCTGCAAGCCTAGCCTCGCTCAAGCCTGCAATGTCAATATTGTACCTGCCCAGCTCTCTCCCAATCAATGTGCTGTTCGTCTATCTAGGAGTGCGTACATTAGAAGTTCCGATTGTTAAGGGAATATGCTCTTTTGCTTTACCTGCTTTTAACTTATTTCAATGTCGACCACAGTATAGGGTACCCACCAACCGTGGTTAGTTGGTTAGCTAATGATGGAGCAAACAATGTTCATTGCACCCTTTCTAGCCCCTTCCTCATGCTATGGAAGTAAGCAGTGCTTTCCTATAGTGGGCTGCTCAGTCGCACATGGGTCTGCCGGATTCCACTGCTGCTCCGGTCAGTAGAAGACGACCATATGGCCTGAGCCGCCTGTATGCAGGTTTACGACTACCAGCGTACCCACGCCTGCCGCTTCGACACTCGCCCATCGCCAAAGGGCTTGAAGGTGACAGATGAAGTTGGATGAAGAATGACTTGTGCGATGAATTTGATTAAAATGAGGAAGTGTTGCGTAATTCGTCGACCACATTCTCTCGCCTGAGTCCACTTGAGTCCAGTGGCAAGACAAGTCAAGACTACTGGAGACGAATACGGGTGCAGTGGATGACCAAGGCGCTCTACGTGCCTTGTCGTGCTCATTACGTTCCACAACGCTTTTCAGGTAAACGACGTCCTGCCCGTTGAATCATCAATGATTTCTTCGGCGCAGTCTGCCGAATCCTGTATTTATTTATATCAGGGGTGCCCCAACCCCACCCCGATGGCTAGACAGTCACACAAGGCTTAACAGAGCAAATCAACACGCCTTCACCGACGCTCACCGATAGGCAAGAGCCGAATGATACCCTACCCAGTTGTCTTCAGTTTATCTGTAGGGGAACTCTTGGCTGAGAAGTAGCAATGACCGCCTCAGGGTAAGACATTAGCTGGTTTGAATCCCAGCAAACAGATGGACTGAATCCCAGCAAACAGCTGGGCAGAATCCCAGCAAACTGTTGGACAGTAGTTCAAGAAACATTGGTTTCACATATCACACATCCGTTACACAATCCCTTTGGTAGGGAGATCGAATATATAGCCGTATCTGATATGGCGAAACGAGGAGATCTAATGTGCTACGTTAAACAGTTCACAGCAGTTGGAAATCGCGAAGAGCAGGCCGCGTGGCAACTGTCGTGTCAACATTATTAGGAAATAATATAATTATCATCCCGCTAGCTTGTGTGTCATCTGTCCAGGTGAAGTTATATGTACTTACAAGCATTCTGAAGAATGACACATTGATCTATGACATGCACATTTATTTTTCTTTCTTCCGAAAGAGGAACGAGGAGCTAGACAAAACAAGAGGAGAACAAACACAACAGATTGGTACCAACAAGAGGAGAACAAACACAACAGATTGGTACCTACAAGAGGAGAACAAACACAACAGATTGGTACCTACAAGAGGAGAACAAACACAACAGATTGGTACCTACAAGAGGAGAACAAACACAACAGATTGGTACCAACAAGAGGAGAACAAACACAACAGATTGGTACCTACAAGAGGAGAACAAACACAACAGATTGGTACCTACAAGAGGAGAACAAACACAACAGATTGGTACCTACCGTGTCACGGATACGGCTGCTAGAGTCATTCCTGAACTGAGCGTGGAGAAAGCCGAGAAAAAGAACCGGGCCCTGCACAAAGGCGGGTTATTGAAGTCCCAGATGTGGAACATGTCGTATATATCACCTGGAATACACAATTAATCATATTCTTATGTTTTACACAGCATATCCGTTCCACTTTGTACACAAAAACAATCTATAAGATACGGTAATGTAGTAGCTGGTGAACTGACCCCGTTCTTTTAACTCTGAGTTCAAATCCAAACAAACACGATGATCACACTACTCCAGCGAGGATCGACATAGAAAATGTCCCGTGGTTTGGTCACGAAAATATTAGTCTATTGCCATATCCATCCATCCATCATGTGACAGCTGGTAAGCGTGGGCGGTCATGTTCTGCCATCTCACTCGATCACCAGAGTCGTGGATCAGCTCTGTGTTTCTGTCTCGACCATGCCACAAGGCCAAGCCATCCAGGTACTTGTTTCTAGGTCTTCCCCTTGGTCTGTTCCCCTCGATCTTGCCAGTCGTCACCAAGTTCTCCAATTCATTTCTTCTCATAACATGCCCAAAAAATTGTGACTGTCTATGTCTAATGTCTCTAATCATTTTACGATCTTCATTTGTTTCTTGAAGAACTTGTTCATTGGTCTTTCTGTCTGTCCATGGTATTCTTTGCATTTTCCTCAGAAACCACATTTCTACAGCCATCAGATGTTTTTTTAGCTTGACTGCTCATTTTCCAAGCTTCACATCCATACAAAAGTACAGGTTCTATGTAGCAGCTCAACACCCTTTTTCTCATTTCAATTGACATCTTTTTATTGGTCAGAATGTTTTTCATCTTGCTAAAGGCTACTTTTGCCATGGCGATTCTTGTTCTAATCTCTTCAAGGCATCTCCCATCAGATTTTATTACTGTTCTGAGATAATGTACCTATTCATTTGTTGAAGAATATTCCCATTTACTTGTATATTACATTGTGGTATTTCGTTCTTCCTAGTGACGACCATAATCTGTGTCTTTTTACAATTTAATTCTAACCGTAGTTGTTCACTGTGTGTAACAACCGCATCTACTAAATTTTGCAGGTCCTGTTCATTGTCTGCAATCAAAACTGTATCATCTGCATATCTAATGTTATTGATGCATCGTCCCCCAATGTTGATTCCTTCCATATGTTCAATATTTCTGAAAATACTTTCACTGTACAGGGAAAACAGATCTGGAGACATTACACATCCCTGTCTCACACCTCTCTTAATAGGCTGATATTGGCTTACTTCATTATCAACTCTTATGGCAGCTTGTTGTTTCCAATATATGTTTTTTTACAAGTCTAAAGTCTTTTCCATCAATTTGTAGATCCTCAAGCATCCTTATTATGTTGACATGTCTCACTTTATCGAAAGCCTTTGTGTAGTCAATAAAGCAAAGGTGTAGATCTTTGTTTACTTCTATAGAACGTTCGAATACGGTTCTCAGTATATACACAGCATTTACTGTACCCTTGCCTTCTACAAACATCACATCACCAATTTGCCCAGCAATATCATAGAACTAGTGAAGCATAGAAGCAGTTTCTCTTCAACAACAGGAATAATAATAATAATAATAATAATAATAATAATAATAATAATAATAATAAACACAGCAGCAGCAGCAGCAATGATTTACGTAGGAAAAAAATGGTGAATATAATGTAATAATGCCGGTCTCCCTGGTCAAGGGTTAACGACATTGTTCGTAATCCTGTATATCCATGTGAGAAAAAAACAGCAGTTGCGAGAATCGGCAGCGGTTCGCGCCGCGCTGGTAACTTACGGGTGTATGTGTGCCGGTCGTTCAGAAAGCAATGGCAAACTAATGAACGTAAAACTTGCCTAGTACATCAACAGCTGCTGAAAATGCTGGTGTTGACTGCAAACGTCCTGTAAGGGTTATGCAACATAAAAAAAATTAATAATATAATAACAACCAAGACAAATATGAACAAAATAAGTATGAATAAAACACAACAGAATTGTCCAACGTTTCGACAGTCATTACCGTTGTTAAGAATAAAGCAAACATAGATACTATCGGAAGTCAATAAGTAAGTCATATATGGTGTAGAAAAATAACTAAATATGATAACAACTTGAAACCAGTTTATTTTTATACATGCCTTGTCCCTTTATTTCTCAACATAATTTCCACCAACATTGATGCACTTATCCTATCGTTTTATCAGTCCTCCCAAACCAGCTGCACTGAACTGCGTGCTCTGTTTTCTAAACCACGTTTTCACTTCACATTCGACTTCGGCGTCATTCACGAAATGTCTCCATTCAAGATGGGTTTTCATTGGACCAATAAGGTGGAAATCGCTAGAGGCTAATTCGGGGTTGTAAGGTGGGTGTTCCAGAACTTCCCACCGTAGTTGGTTAATTTTCTCCTGAGTTAATCGAGCCGTATGTAGTCTGGCATTGTCGTGAAAAAGCAACACTCCTCTAGTCAGCAGTCCTGGACGTTTTCTTCGAATTGCATCATGAAGCATCGATAGAACTTTACAGTACGATTCAGAATTCACATTGTCACCTTTCTTCTTGAAATTGGTTAAAAGCACTCCTTGACAATCCCAGAATACTGTCAGCATAACCTTCCCTGCTGATGGCGTAACCTTGAATTTCTTGACACAAGGCGAAAAGGATGTTTCCATTGCATTGAAGCAGGCTTTGATTGGGGCTGGTAGTGAT
The DNA here is from genome assembly GCA_963921405.1 of Cepaea hortensis. Classification (NCBI taxonomy): domain Eukaryota; kingdom Metazoa; phylum Mollusca; class Gastropoda; order Stylommatophora; family Helicidae; genus Cepaea; species Cepaea hortensis. The sequence continues at coordinate 42,206,772 of OY992887.1, read as the reverse complement.
GCACCCATGATTCGTCCCCAGTAACAATCCTGTTCAGCATGTCTTCTCCTTGATCTTCGTATCGATAGAGATGGTGCAAGGACAGGCCAAATCGGTTCATGTTTGTTCCTCCTTCAATTGTCCGGGTACCCACCTTGAATACACTGCCTTAAATTTCAATTGATCATGCATTATGCTGTATGTTGAACCATGTGAGCACCCTATTGCAGATGCTACAGAGTCTATCGTTACTCGCCTGCCACCTCTAATCATCTCCTCGACCGCTGCACGGATGCCTCTGTTGCAATCTCAACAGGACGACCAGATAGGATTTCATCAGCAATTTTAGAGCGTTATTTGAGAACATTTTTCTACCCAGCTATGCACCGCTTTACGGGACAAACATTTGTCAGCATAAACAGGAAGCATTTCCTTATGAATGTCCTTTGTAGGCAGTCCTTTTGCCCTCAAAACACGCACAACAGCACGTTGCTCTTTGATTGTGCACTCCGTAAGTACAGTCGCCATTTTGTTTATACGCTGCGCATGCGTATGAAACACCTATCGCCACCTGACGAACGGGAATATAAAGTTCGATGTTGCTGTCACCTAATGACACCTGTAGAAAACACCAACTACATGTACCTGCCATCCCATAGAACTGTGTTACTTATTGACTCACCATCGTATATGGAACATTAAAATGAAATTGAAACACAGTAAATTTGCACTAAAACATAATAGGAATATTTACAAAGGGGAGAGTGAAGGACGAGAGCGTGACTTCCGTGAATTATGTGCGCATGGATTATTGTGTTCTGGGTAGTAAACGCGTCCAGTGTGATGTTGATCATATCACTCATGCATTATTGCTATGCACGGAATTTCTCAACATCTTGTCGTTTACTTTATATTAATTTGATTTTCTTTGTCTCTGTTAGTTTAAAGCGGTTGGTAGAGAAAGAGAGAGAGAGAGAGAGAGAGAGAGAGAGAGAGAGAGAGAGAGAGAGCGAGCGAGAGAGAGAGAGAGAGAGCGAGAGAGAGAGAGAGAGAGAGAGAGAGAAAGAAATCAAATCAAATCAAATAAACTTTATTAGGGTCACAAATTGGGCGCGCAGGCCCGTCTTACATTCGGCCCTTCCAATCACTCGTCTTTCGTTCATCAAGAGCATTATACATTTACATAGGAAGAAATATAAACATTGTGAAATGAATGTTGCGAGAGAGAGAGAGAGAGAGAGAGAGAGAGAGAGAGAGAGAGAGAGAGAGAGAGAGAGAGAGAGAGAGAGAGAGAGAGAGAGAGAGAGAGAGAGAGAGAGATCTTAACTTGATCCCAAAGTTACAAATCTATAACATAGAGAATTAAATCTGGAATGTCATCTCTCAACACAGGACTCAGAATACTCATCTGTCATGTGGGATTATGGACTATTTTGGAATAATTCAACAATAAAATAGAGACCACGGAACTTAATTTTTAGAGAATATATTTTTTTTTTTTGGGGGGGGGGGGCATGGAAGAAAAATTATGATATTTTGAAAGAAATAAATATCATAGAAATATACTGACATTCTACAAGATGTAAACATCGAAGGAAATTATTCACATTCTACAAGATGTAAACATCGAACACAATAAGTAACATTCTACAAGGTGTAAACATCAAAGACAATAAGTAACATTCTACAAGCTGTAAACATCGAAGACAATAACTAACATTCTATAAGATGTAAACATCGAAGACAATAACTAACATTCTACAAGATGTAAACATCGGAGACAATAAGTAACATTCTACAAGATATAAACATCGAAGACAATAACTAACATTCTATAAGATGTAAACATCGAAGACAATAAGTAACATTCTACAAGATGTAAACATCGAAGACAATAACTAACATTCTATAAGATGTAAACATCGGAGACAATAAGTAACATTCTACAAGATGTAAACATCGAAGACAATAAGTAACATTCTGCAAGATGTAAACATCGAAGACAATAACTAACACTCTATAAGATGTAAACATCGAAGACAATAAGTAACATTCTACAAGATGTAAACATCGAAGACAATAACTAACATTCTATAAGATGTAAACATCGAAGACAATAAGTAACATTCTACAAGATGTAAACATCGAAGACAATAACTAACATTCTACAAGATGTAAACATCGAAGACAATAACTAACATTCTATAAGATGTAAACATCGAAGACAATAACTAACATTCTATAAGATGTAAACATCGAAGACAATAAGTAACATTCTATAAGATGTAAACATCGAAGACAATAACTAACATTCTATAAGATGTAAACATTGAAGACAATAACTAACATTCTATAAGATGTAAACATCGAAGACAATAACTAACATTCTATAAGATGTAAACATCGAAGACAATAAGTAACATTCTACAAGATGTAAACATCGAAGACAATAACTAACATTCTATAAGATGTAAACATCGAAGACAATAACTAACATTCTATAAGATGTAAATATCGAAGACAATAACTAACATTCTATAAGATGTAAACATCGAAGACTATAACTAACATTCTATAAGATGTAAACATCGAAGACAATAAGTAACATTCTACAAGATGTAAACATCGAAGACAATAACTAACATTCTATAAGATGTAAACATCGAAGACAATAAGTAACATTCTATAAGATGTAAACATCGAAGACAATAAGTAACATTCTACAAGATGTAAACATCTACGACAATAACTACCATTTTACAAGATGTAAACATCGAAGACAATAAGTAACATTCTAAAAGATGTAAACATCGAAGACAATAACTAACATTCTATAAGATGTAAACATCGAAGACAATAACTAACATTCTATAAGATGTAAACATCGGAGTCAATAACTAACATTCTATAAGATGTAAACATCGAAGACAATAACTAACATTCTATAAGATGTAAACATCGGAGACAATAACTAAAATTCTATAAGATGTAAACATCGAAGACAATAACTAACATTCTATAAGATGTAAACATCGAAGACAATAAGTAACATTCTACAAGATGTAAACATCGGAGACAATAACTAACATTCTATAAGATGTAAACATCGAAGGAAATTATTGACATTCTACCAGATGTAAACATCGAAGACAATAACTAACATTCTATAAGATGTAAACATCGAAGACAATAACTAACATTCTACAAGATGTAAACATCGAAGACAATAAGTAACATTCTACAAGATGTAAACATCGAAGACAATAAGTAACATTCTACAAGATGTAAACATCGAAGACAATAAGTAACATTCTACAAGATGTAAACATCGAAGACAATAATTAACATTTTATAAGATGTAAACATCGAAGACAATAAGTAACATTCTACAAGATGTAAACATCGAAGACAATAACTAACATTCTATAAGATGTAAACATCGAAGACAATAACTAACATTCTACAAGATGTAAACATCGAAGACAATAAGTAACATTCTACAAGATGTAAACATCGAAGGAAATTATTGACATTCTACTAGATGTAAACATCGAAGGAAAATACTGACTTTCTACAAGATGTAAACACAGAAGCAAATGACTAACATTCTACAAGATGTAAACATCGAATACAAATTCTGGCTTTCTACAAGATGTAAACATCGAATACAAATTCTGGCTTTCTACAAGATGTGAACATCGAATACAAATTTCTGGCTTTCTACAAGATGTAAACATCGAATACAAATTCTGGCTTTCTACAAGATGTAAACATCGAATACAAATTCTGTCTTTCTACAAGATGTAAACATCGAATACAAATTATGGCATTCTACAAGATGTAAACATCGAAGAAAATTGACTCATCAACACCATCATCCTCGGAGACTGATAATATTAAGCGCACAGTGACAGAACAAACACGGAAGCATGGTTCCTGGAATAACAGACAGGGGCCTGTCAATTAACACTTGACGGATACAGGACATCAAAGACACCCTCGGCATGAAAATGCATAGGGCAGAAGAACTCGCAGAAGACCAAGAAATTATTCTGCGAGCGATGTTTTAAAGAACTTGCTACATAATGATCTCGCGATTACAACGCTGCTTTAATTCACTGCATACATTTGTTCACTATAACCATTTTCGATATGTCTCTTCCAAATTCGATTATAATTCAGTGTGTTGCCTTTCTGCTAGGGGTGTTTTCCGTGTTAACCCGGTGTTTCTCACAGCTGCAATCGATCATAAGCAAATAAGAATATGGCGTTGTATTGGAACTGCTCCTCAAGATATCAATCGCGTTGGGAACAAATTCAATAAGAAGTGCAAAAACGGGAATTGTATTGATTCTGCAATATCAACAGATTCACGTAGCACAAATGTCCACGCAAAAGCATCTTTCTCCATGGAAAGCGCGCTAAAAAACCGTTATAGGAAAGCAATGAAGACGAATGTGATATAGGTGTAAATTTAATTAATGCGGGATCAATCACTCAATCAGGTGCCGTCTCCACAATGAAGGTTGGCGGCAATGGATCTCCAACACTGTCTTTCTCTCGCCCTGACTGTACATTCTGTCAGATTGATGTTCGTCCATCTCTTGATGTTATCTTTCCACTTGTATCGTTATCTACCTCTTGCTCGCTTGCCTCAACCTTGCCCTCCAGTATGGTTTTTACAAGAGTATTATGTCTTTTATCGTGGCCAAAATATTTCATTTGCCTCTTTTTATTTCTTTCATCAACTCTCATTTCATTACTAGATTTTCTAGAACCTAGAATTTAGATTTTTTATTTGATTGTTTTTGTTTCCATGAAATTCTTCTGTATATCCACATCTCCAGGGCTTAAATTCGACTTTCTTGTTGTTTGTTCAATGCCCACGCTTCCGCGCCATACAATAGTGTTGAATACACGTAACATTTTACAATTCTCATTTTTAATGCGCTGTTAATCTCTCTAGATCAGTAGTTCTCAACATTTTTTGGCCCATGCACCCTTTCATTATATGTCAGAATATCATTCTCCCCTTTCCAGCGAACGAAAGAAGAAGAATTCCAGCCTTTCCAAAATTGTCAGCCTCAAAACGTGCATTCAAAATAACATGCCTTTAATACTGAAACTCCGATTTTCTTCCATATTTATACATAACCTTTACATATATAGATTAATTTTATAGTGTAGTAAAATGTCAAAGAATTGTCACTTAAATACTACACGAACCAGAATAACAGAAAATTGTGCTTCATTAAACAAAACGCTCAGGAGACCCCCCCCCCCCCCCCCACCCCGAAACCCTAAAACTTCATACTAAGGGGGGAATTCCCCACTGTTTGAGAACCACTGCTCTAGATATTAATATTGATTTCATGATGATGACAGCATTTTTGGCAATTCCTATTCTCCTTTTGATTTTCTATTTCTACCATCATCTATTATTATATGTTCAAGATAGGAGAAACGCGTTCCTTGTTCTAGTATCTCCCCGTTTACTGTATGGGGGACATGGATACACTTACAGCGTGGCCTTGAGGTTTAGAGAGCTCGCGCTTAAACTTGCCGTGCCCTGATGGAGGGATGGTGGGTTATTTCCCTACAACGGTCAACTGGACTTAAATGTTGATTTCTCATTCCGAAAGCAACGGTAAACTTTTAAGCTTGTTGCACGTCCTTTACTATACGTCGCAATCAAACCCGGCATTATTTGGCAGTTTGTCATTTACGGAGGAACGGAGCAATTATGGGATGACCCGTTGCCATCAAGCTGTAACCTCGATAACTAACTAACTAACTAACTAACTAACTAACTAACTAACTAACTAACTAACTAACTAACTAACTAACTAACTTACTAACTAACTAGCTAACTAGTTAGCTAACTAACTAACTAACTAACTAACTAACTAGCTAGCTAGCCAGCCAACCAACCAACCAACCAACCAACTAACTAACTAACTAACTAACTAGCTAACTAACTAACTATCGAACTAACTAACTAAAAAACTAACTAACCAACTACCTAATTAACCAACTAACTAACTAACCAACTAATAATTGACCAACTAATAACTAACCAACCAACCGACCAGCCGACCTACCGACGGACTGACTGACTGACCGCACGAACGACCAACCAACCAACTAACAAACAGACAAACAAACAACCAAACAAACAAACAAACAAACAAACAAACAAACAAACTAACTAACTAACTAACTAACTAACTAGCTAACTAACTAACTAACTAACTAACTAACTGACTGACTGACTGACTGACTGAATAACGAACCAATAAACTAAGTAATAACTGACTGACTGACTGACTGACTGAATAACGAACCAATAAACTAAGTAATAACTGACTGACTGACTGACTGACTGACTGACTAACTAACTGATTGACTAATACTTAACTAACGACAACTGACCAGGTATAGCGATGACGTTAGCCACAAGATCAAAGATGGCAATTGCGCTGATCAGGATTCTAGTCGCTGACAACTTAAGCCTGCAGAAGTAGATGAATGTGACAAGGCAGTTGCCCACGAGACCAACCACCGCAAGGATGATCAGGAACACGATTGCTGGTATCATAATCCTTGTTGTCTCTCTTTGAAGCTGATCCAGATACCGTCGACGCTCATCTTCTGAGACTGTTAAGTTGGCTGTGTTACTGTTGCTTGCCCCGTTAAGTAAATGAGCGTCTGCCATTGAGATGCGGGAAATCGTCAGGTCTAAAAGCAACGCAGTTATCGATGGTAAAACCAGAGCTTTTGTCATTAAGGATAATACGATAGAGGACTCTAAAACAGATGACATTTTGTTTCGTTTAACACATGAAAGTGCCAGCCGCTTTCATAATCCTGCTATATGATATCAGATAATGTAACTGGCGCTGTGGTGGTAGTTTTAAAGTTGTTTTGAAATAACATGTTACGAAATATGCGTGACGTGTTCTAGTTGTATTCACGTAAGAACATCCCCAAACTGGAAACTTTGAAGAAATGCTGAGCCCATCAGTGTTCGTAACATAAGATGCTTGTGAATTCATACGGGCTGTGTAGACTGGTGTTGGTTTAGTAAGCACAGACCGGTGCTATAGTACTCGATGAGCTCTTCAGTTTGACCAGTTACCAAAATGTCCAACAGCTTCCCATGATATTCTGCCGCTTAGAAGAATTTGGGGACTTCTAAGGATGAAAGGTAGACATGTTTGTAAAACTACCAAAAATGATACAGTGTATTTTAAATAATACTTAAATAAAGTAAAATGACAGTTATGTGACAGACATAAGCTGGGTATGTGATATTCCGCCCACATTTCTGTAGCCAAAGGAATACAATGTATATTGTTTTAAGAATAACTTCTTTTTCTTCTTCTTCTTCTTCTTCTTCTTCTTCTTCTTCTTCTTCTTCTTCTTCTTCTTCTTCTTCTTCTTCTTCTTCTGCCTGCCTGCCTGCCTGCCTGCCTGTCTGTCTGTCTGTCGGTCGGTCGGTCGGTCTGCCTGCCTGCTTGTCTGCCTGCTTGTCTGCCTGCTTGTCTGTCTGTCTGTCTGTCTGTCTGTCTGTCTGTCTGTCTGCCGCGACTTGGACTGATCGGTCACATTTGCCACCACCATGAATTGTAGTTATTAAGCCTTTTTTTTAAGCACGATGTAACAAACTATCGTCTGTCAAGACGGCAATGTGAGTTGTGACCTCAGAAAGCAGTGGTCAGCCTGATCAAACCCACCCATTGATACTCTTTGAGTGTTATTTTCAACACTAATTCAAACCTCGTCTGGCGGGCGAGTTATTCAACTACATTTCAGATATTCAAAGGCCACTTGAAACTTGGGCACATAACCGATGTTGTAACACCAGCCAGAAAAGACTATACAGAGTTGTTGCTCTGTAAGTTAAACATAGAGGACTGTATTTATATTTTAGTGTGTATGTTAAAATTCTTTGGGCATGTTATGAGAAGAAATGGATTGGAGAATTTGGTGACAACTGGTAAGATCGAGGGGAACAGACCAAGGGGAAGACCTATAAGCAAGTACCTGGATGGCTTGGCCTTGTGGCATGGTCGAGACAGAAACACGGAGCTGATCCATGACTCTGGAGATCGAGTGAGATGGCAGAACATGACCGCCCACGCTTACCGGCATGGCACATGATGGATGGATGGATGTTACTTGCCGGCTAGGTGGCTATAGGGTTATTACGAATGCAGTTCGTAATCCCACAAATGCTGTTTGAAATACAGCTGCGGGCGATTTAGCAGCAGATCCCCCTTTGCGTTGGGTGTTTATAAACTCGTATGGGTACCGGAAGTTCAGAAATGTTAAACTACTGAACGTAAACTTGCCAAGAGATCACAGACAGAAAAAAAAAAACAATGCTGGGGTTTACTGCTACATCCTGTAGATAAACTGCAACTAACTCTTGACATATTACTTAATGAAACTCCGGCTTAACAGTTCTGTGCTTAATATTTCTGGACATATCCTACTTCTGTAAACCCATATTTAAGTTGAATCTGCTTGTATAGGAGTTGCGACTGCAGACTGGTTAGTGCGCTTGTCAGCTAATTACATAATTCGGGTTTAAACCCAGCAGTTGCGGAATACTCTTTTTTTCAGACAGGTTTCAGAATTGTCTGGGAAGGAAAGAATGCGAGGAAGAGAATTGTACACCGCACCTCATTATGTCCTAGCTTAGAATATGAGGTATACACTACACACACTAACGACAGTATCCGCCTTCGGGGAATCAGCATGGCTGAATGGATAAGAACTCTTGCTCTGAAACATCCGGTGTGCTGATGCTGAGGTAGGGGATTCAACCCCTACACTGATCAGCTGGATTAAAATGTTGGCTTCTCGTCCTTGACTTGGGGACGTAAATTACAAGTACCTCTGAAGTCGGAGTGAGTTCACCTGATGGCGAGGGACACTGGTAATAGGGAAAGTATATCCACGCGAGGAACACAGCTGCGCGAAATTGACAGTGGATCGCGTCGCGTTGGTTATTTCCGGGGTATGTGAGCCGGTCGCTCTGAAAGCAATGGCATACTACTTAGCATAATCTTGCCAAGAACATCAACAACAGCTGAAAAATACCGGTGTTGACTGCAACGTCCTGTAAGGGATATGCAACTTTAAAAAAAAAAATCCGCACTCAAAATTCAGTCACGTTCTACTAGAAGTAGTGTGTATGAACTATGCTTGAGTTCAAAGAGAGCGGGAAAAAATCAACTTCATTTACCGACATGGAATTATGTGACAAGTAATACTATAGCAAGAGACTGTTGTTGAGGTGTTAAATGTTAGGCATTCTCATATTCTAGGCCACGACATACGAGGTGTTAAATGTTAGGCATTCTCATATTCTAGGCCACGACATACGAGGTGTTACGTGTTAGGTATTCTCATATTCTAGGCCACGACATACGAGGTGTTACGTGTTAGGCATTCTCATATTCTAGGCTACGACATACGAGGTGTTAAGTGTTAGGCATTCTCATATTCTAGGCTACGACATACGAGGTGTTAAATGTTAGGCATTCTCATATTCTAGGCTACGACATACGAGGTGTTAAGTGTTAGGCATTCTCATATTCTAGGCTACGACATACGAGGTGTTAAGTGTTAGGCATTCTCATATTCTAGGCTACGACATACGAGGTGTTAAATGTTAGGCATTCTCATATTCTAGGCTACGACATACGAGGTGTTAAGTGTTAGGCATTCTCATATTCTAGGCTACGACATACGAGGTGTTACGTGTTAGGCATTCTCATATTCTAGGCTACGACATACGAGGTGTTAAATGTTAGGCATTCTCATATTCTAGGCTACGACATACGAGGTGTTAAATGTTAGGCATTCTCATATTCTAGGCTACGACATACGAGGTGTTAAGTGTTAGGCATTCTCATATTCTAGGCTACGAGATACGAGGTGTTACGTGTTAGGCATTCTCATTTCTAGGCCACGACATACGACGTGTTAAGTGTTAGGCATTCTCATATTCTAGGCAATGACATACGAGGTGTTAAATGTTAGACATTCTCATTTCTAGGCCACGACATACGGTGGTTGCCAGTTCTGTTTTTCGGTACCATTCTCTACATTTATATAACTGAAATTATACCTAATTATTCGTCTTATTAGATAATTATCTCCATGCCAGCCCACATGTCTACACATCAATCGCTTATCTACCTAACTACCTAAATACTCACCTAGAAACCTAGCTGCCTACCGACCAGCCAACCTACCTATCTGTCTAGCAATCTTCAGTTATATACTGACCTACCAAACTGTCTGTCTAATACCTGTCCATCCATCCATCAGTCTATCCATCCATACATCCTTCTGTCCTTCCATTAGTCTGTATGTCTGTCTGTCTGTCTATCTGTCTGTCTGTCTGTGTATCTGCTCATTGTCTACTTTCTTATGTAACTAACTACCCACCCATCCACCACCCCACTGACTATCTACCTACCTATATATCTACTACCCATCTGCCTACCTATCTACATATTTATCTACGCATCTACCACCTACCTGCCCGCCAGTATATCTACTTACCCATCCACCCGCCTACCTAGCTATATATCTGTCTGCATATTTGCATGTCTTTCTGCTTTGACATTTGTCTAAAGTACTCTAAAGCAATATGAGGACGACCCGTTGCCGTGAAGTTGGAACTGCGACTAACTAACTAACTAACTGACTGACTGACTGACTGACTGACTGACTGACTGACTAACTAACTAATAACTCTAAAGCATGCTATCGTTATCGTTTACACGTGTATTCATGACTAAATCACGCACAGAAGGACGTGGTCTCATCACCCTATACAACATTCTTACAATGAAGAAGCTTGGCTGGCCCAAGAGACAGACATCTCCTGTTTTACGAACCACAAAGTGTCAGGCACAAAGCCTTGGAAGGATGGGCACCCAGCGAAATGAAATGAAAGTGGAACCTGTCTACCTTACTCTCCATCTATTTCCGGTGCATTCAAAACGGAAGTGTGGTCCTGCAATGCTTCCGTTTTGTTCTGATCACACCAGACGCTTAGAGAGTTGCATTAATCACTGTACAAAGGAATGAAGGCAAGCTGCTTCTGTTATTTATATGTGTGTTGTTTGTTTCCTTAGTATCAGCATATCTTGAAATAGCAGGCATATTTTGACAGTCATACATCTGATATCAAGAAATATCATTTCGGGAACATTCTGAGGCCACAAAGACAGTTCATAAACAAATTTAAAAGTATTGATTGCGTCCCATTGCAGAAGAAGAAGAAATAAGTAGTGATTAGAAGACAACAATTTGCAATCTGTAGTAAACGATAGGGGATACGAACCTATAGTATACTATAGCTGTAGTTTCAGGTGGATGATTGATCTGGCTAATAATGACTTTGTATCAACTTCTCTGTCAAACTGATCTTCTTCTTCTTCTTCTTCTTCTTCTTCTTCTTCTTCTTCTTCTTCTTCTTCTTCTTCTTCTTCTTCTTCTTCTTCTTCTTCTTCTTACTTTCGTTCATTCGTGTTTACATCGATGGACATATTCTTGTGACGTAGTTAACAGTGTTTTGGAGTCCCTTTTTCCATACAGTTATGAATGCAGCGACGTCTCACCAGGCCTGCATTCCAAATAGCTGGCTATACTTGGGGCAACCCTGGAAAACAAGCTCTGCAGTTTGATCGCTATGCCAACATAAGGATAGTGATGAACCACTCAGACCAGGACTGCACATATTCTTGTGCAATGCGTTATATCCTATCCGGAGCCTTAAAACGTTGACTATCCCTGCCGGTCAAGAGAATGATGGTCGTCGTTGGTCTGATTGTGGTCATTTCTGGTTGTCCATTTAACTCTCTTTTTCTATTAATATGGCATATCTTAACACATTCTGTCTATCAAAAGTAGATTTGTAGTTAACAGAAATGGGTGGCGGAAAATGAGAAGTAATTGTGTATCACACTTATGACTTAAAAGTTGTTAATATGGTAGCAGACATGTTGTATTAAATATCAAATTAAATGGCGTTGCATAAGGAAAACTACTGTATATAAGCCCATGACAGATACGGGATGTCGCTTAAGACGATTTATTATCTTATGCAACTCAATCAGTTAAGAAGCGTTAAGATTTACCGAGTAGGGTATTTAGATACCGTGAGAAAATTGTATGACTGTGGCATGATGTCTTCAGACGTTCGCATCCCCAGTCCATTTACATTTCTCAATACTCAGTAGTTAACCACGTAAGCCGTCGTGATACCCTAACTAAAAATAGAATCGTAGATTCTAGATCGAGGGAGGGTAGATGAATGGTGGGGTCTCAATTTGATTGGGTAATCCTTGGGCTGGTAACGCTCCTTAATACATAATTAGCCCGCCAGTCGAAGCCTTGATTCCATCCCGTAAGGACGTGTTCAAGATGCAGTGGTAAAATTTGCCCAAAAGCATTCTTTGGGAGGTGGTCATCTGCACTCCAGGTACCTAAATCATTTAATATGTTATGTGTAAACCTGATGAAGTGAGAGAGAGAGAGAGAGACGAATGGCCGAGTATTTTCTTGAGAAAATGTAAAAAGAAGACAGGACTTCGGTACAGTTACTCTAAAACTGCCGCTCAAAACCTGTCATGTCTACCGCAGTGAAACATTCTTACCATGTCTATTGTCTGTCTGATTTTATGATTTGCATATGCTTATGACTGTAAACCACGCTCAATGCATATGGCAAAACCTTTGTGCGCTCTGAACATTCGTTGAGTGTCTATCATGACCATTCTTAACCAAACTGTACATCGCTCTTGAGAGTTACCTTTGGCAGTTATGTTTCAGAATGTGTGATGCTATATACTGCATGTAATTTCTCCCTTATAATGGCTGAGAATGTTTGAGTGAATGAGATGATAATTATATAATTAACTTCTCATATTTGTAAAAGTAAAGACACTTATTAAATCCATGTTTGCAGGACTGCATTGCACTGTAGAAATTAACCTACAGTGTCTGTCAGATGAATACATGGGAAGGCTCATGCTATTTGTCAGGGAAAATTCATGTTTTCTTTCATTATGTGTATTCCACATGTGAAGGCAATTCTAGTGCATGATTTCTGCCATACAATGCCTACTTCTTGGTGCTTAATCACACTGTCTGTTCTCATGGTACACCGGTCCCTGTGATCTACTCATTGTGAGAATTTACAAGATAATTGTGTGAAGCTGCCTCTGATTAGGAGTATGTGCCAATGACTTCACGGTTTTGGGGATGAACCTGGAGAAAGGATATCACCCCAAACCCCCAAATAAAATTGCACTTCATCATCAGTGAGAGGCGGGTGTTCGAATATCACACTCCCTTTCCCCTCCCATTCCTCTCTGAATCTGTGATAGTACTGTATAACTGTGACAATGGTTCAATAGATGTAAAACACATGTTGTGCCTTTGTTTATTAACAGAGAATGAGGAAGATGGAGGAGGCCCTTTTCAATTACCAGGACAACTCTAGGGGAAGTCCTGAGCTCTAGTCTTCAACTCCAGCTGAAAAGTCAGACTCCAAAAAGACCAAAATGAACAACAGGTTGCAAAGATTCAGCCTGAATCCACTAATTCTGGCCTATACAGATGGCACTGAAGAAAAGTCTTTCTTAAAAGCCTAAGACAGGGATACTCTCCAATTTTGTAAAAGCTCTAGGCTATATCTTCAAGATAACTTCAAGAAGAAACCTTAAGAGGAGAGATCACCTGGTCTTCAGCATGTCACTACTGGCTAAGAGTGGACATTAAAGGTGCACTTGGAGCTGACCCTATCACAGCTTAATATTAATAATGGCTGAAAGCTGAAGGAGCAGAAGTTAATAAATAGAGCAAATTCACAAAATGGATTGGTGTTAAGTCGGTGTGGTGATTCAGTTCCATCAGAAATCTTAGGAGTGATAGACTGTGAAGAAAGACAGCTGGGACATATTGTTTCTTTTTAGATCTTCCTCCACTGGAAAAGCAAAGGAACAGTCTTGAGTGTCAACTTCATGAACAGTCAAATTTAGGTGAGATAGACAGAAAGAAGAATGCTAGGACCTATTGTTTCTTTTTAGATCTTCCTCTACTGGAAAAATAAAAGAACAGTCCTAAGTGTCAACTTCATGAACTCACCAGTGAAAAGATAGAGCTTTAAATTTCTTTCAAGATTGTGACAGCAGGGAATAGCCTGAATTGGAAAACCATCATGGGGAGAACTGTAACCTGAGCTGTCCAACACCATCATAGGTGCTAAAAGGATTCAACAGACCAGTGGAGCAGAACGTCCCTATGCTTGCCCCAATTTATGGCTTATCTTGTGTTTCCCTCATTAACAGTCGAAGAAAGGATTTAAGTCTAAAGTGTGGTGTAGGATAACTTATGGAGTAGAGATGTGAAGGAGGAGAGTTTATTTAGATTGATGTTTCTGTGGGGATATTGAGTGATGTGTTTGGGTTTTCATAGATAATGTCACTATAATTTGCATATAAACATATTTGAGATGTAAATTGTTGGCAGAATATGAAGCCTGAGTCTTCACTTGACCTCATCAGACATTAATAAAGTATTAGTAGTAAGAGAACAGTTTTTGAGATACATGTCTCTGTGATTGTCTTGTACATTGTTGAGAAAGAAATGTCCAACTGGTGTCAAGCATCTTCATGGTGACTGTTACTCTACTGTTACTGTTGGTTACAGAGATTGTGAAAGTCTGTGTGGTTGTTGTCAAGTATCTTCCATGATGTATGACTTGTCTAACCTGTTGGTGTGATCATTCTTTGTGAATGTTTGTCCAACTGTTGTCAAGATCTTCTCATGTTGTCTTGTTCAACCAGTGTAAAATACAGTTGTTGTTGTTGTTGTTTATGTTCACTACAATGGTACAATTGTCAATGTGATCATTTGTCCAAGTGTCTTGTGTCACTTGAAATAAGTAATGAGATCAAAAATGAGGTTGGCGATCAGAGCACAGTCAGCTGGAAGATGAGAGAACTGCTTTCATTGGTTACTGTGGCTAACTGCCAAGATCTCTCTCTATATATATATGGCCTAGAAGAGAAATCATCTATAAATAATTCTGTGTAGAACTTAACTTAGGTCTAATTTCTCACAGTGGGGGTACTCGGTGAGCCAAAATTCTGAATGGTTTCTCTACAAGGGTTATGCGAGAATGACTATCAATACCTCTAGACAACACTTGCTGTTACTAACCTGTATCTTTTATAGAGAGATATACTTTATAGAACTTCACTCATTGGAACTTCTGTAATTCTCTATAAACCCACAAAAAAACCTCACATGTTGGAGGCTCGTATCCGCGATTGAACCCCGGGAACACCCCTAAAGGTGATCACATGTTGGGGCCTCATATCCGCGATTGAACCCCGGGAACACCCCTAAAGGAGATCACATGTTGTGGACCTGTATCCGCGACTGGACCCTGGGAATAACCTGCAAAAGGGGATCACATATTGTGGACTAATATAGGCAATTAGAACTCTGGGAACACCCCTCAAGGTAATCACATATTGAGTGCTCTATACACTAATTGAACCCTGGGAATACCTTTTATGGGATTCACATAATGAGGTCTGATGACTCAGGATGTAAACTATGGGTATACCTTGTCTGGGACTCCTGTGGGGGAATATCTATGTTTGTATTAGAATCAGGGAGTAACCTCTCGCAAAATTAAACCTATTGCTTAGAGTTTTATGATGTGGTTAATGGATCTCGTCACATAAATGTGGACAAAAGGTCCAGATGTCTAAACCCACAAGTAAATCTCGGGTGGTGGTTGTTTCATCAATGGTGGTAATATTGCATGTATCACTGTTCACAAATGTCACATTGTACAATGTAGTTGAACAAAAATGTTAATTATCTTATGGGTCAACCTGTTTGATATACCCATGATAATGTTGTGTTTCAAGATGGGCTGATGTAATGGACTGTCAATGATGTTGTTTAATTTTGTGCATACTGTGTTCACTATGAGTATCAAAGGTACCTGAGAACCAGAAGACACAAATTATTTTTAAATAACATAGACAGCTAATTTCAGGATAAATTTGATTTTTCTTGAGATAAATTAAGACACTTTATCCGGGGAATTAATAGGGGGCCTACTCCATTTTCTAACTTATTGGCTAGCATGGGAGAAAGGGGAATTGGTGTATTTACATTTTAATATCACTGCATCACATCATATAATGGGTACTTAATTCCTCAGTCCCCATAACATGTTGGCAACACTGAGAGCAGAGAGTGTGAACCCTGATGGAAAAATTGGGCAACCATTAAGACACCTCACTAACCATCTCTCTCAGTATAGTCAGTATTCGTACCGGCTAATGTCCAGTGTCAATTCGACGTTGGGTTTATTCTTCAGTTGTGTAATCTTGTCGGTAGCCCTGATCAAGCTGCTGAGAAAGTAAGCACGATTGAATCTCCAGGAGAAACATCCTTATCAACTCAGTCACCTGCCATTTCTGAAGTAGTGGTATTATTAAGCGTACTTGATACGTATTTCTTTACTTATTCAGTCTCTCGGTAGAGATTTGTTCGCAGCAGACGAGCAAATCTCCGGCGGGCCTATTCTCGCTGGTCGCGAGATCCGCACAGTGGAAGTATGGGAGATTTGCTTGCAAATAGACAGGCAATATCTCCTGTGGTATCTATGGCGGACCCATTCCCGCTGGTCGCGGGGACCGCTATAAGTCAGGTGGGGAGTCTGACGATAGTGCACGCTTTACACAGGTCCGGACACTTGTGATTGACAGATGTGCGCGCCCTCATGGTCCGGGCTCGTACGAGGCCCTCACCTGTGGGACATGGCTGAACGTCTCTAAGCCGTGTCCCTTGGGTGTCAGGGTCTGGCCATAACTCGCCACCGGCTCGTGGTGGTGAGGTCTCGGTGGATTGACGCTGAGCCGCCAGCGTCTGCAGCCTACCTTGTGCCAGACGTATTGGTTACCCATTCCTCTGGAATACACAAGACTAGGCCGAGAGAGGGGTCATGTCGTTTGGGCATCACATGATCTCTGAAGCTCTGCCCAGACATTGTGATGGAATAGTGGCCACATTCCACTCACATACTTTAGTCTGTCAAGACTGAAAGGTGTCTACTACTACTACTACTACTACTACTACTACTACTACTACTACTACTACTTGATACGTAATGGACGAGATGAAGGGAAGATTCTACCTGATGGCATGGTCAGTCACTCATGACCCGACCACAGTCTGGTGTCTATAAGACATTAGTCTATTGTTCGATGGTGTGATCTCTGGTGTACTAGGATCCAAGTCACTAGGAGTGAACTCATTGAATCTCCAGGAAGGCCATCAAAATAACTGGACCCCTAGCCATTCATATGGAAGTGGAGAGCGTACGCAAAAGTATGTGTCCAGGAAACGATGGATAACCAACCTGATGTCATTGGCGTATCATACGACTAGGAGCATAACGTGGACAACCTGAAAAATTTCATGAAGAGATAAAACAGGATCCGACTCCGACGTCGGCGTCAATTCATCCTCAGTGAGAAAGCATTTCTGCCTGGAAAATGGTGGAGATTAAAGGGCGGACAAAGTTAGTGTAACTAATGTCTTTCTCCTTTTTCATTCTCAATTGGGAAGACCTTTCTGCCTGGAAAAATGGTAGGAATGTAGCTCAGTTCTAGACAAGAGCAAAGTCTGTGATGGAATGGACTAATAAGGATTACTGTTCTTAAACAGTTAACTCTTATATGGTAGAGCTCACTGCAATTCCAGCAGTGACACTCTATACACAATGTCTGCGAAAGTGGACTAACGAAAGATCACTGTTCTCAAACAGCTGATTCCTTTCAAGATAAAGATCTCTGCAAGTTCAGCAGTCGACTCTTTATATAATAAGAACCATGCATTCCGCAGTGGAATCTTATATTATTACTGATCTGCGAGATGTCTTCACAAGACCTGGCCAGTCCTATCCTCAAAGTCAGTAAACTTGCTTCCAAAAAAAGCTATACCCACATAATCACACCCCTTCAAAGGTGGCTGTGATAATGACGGACTTCTCTATGGCTGAGAAGAAACGCCTTATATTCGCCAAAAGTAAACGTTTTGCTCATGTGGGAGAGAAAGAACGGATACTCCAGTCACTCAAAAGCATTTAGCTCAAGCATGGCTGAAGACAACTAGTTGGAATTCTATATTGGTTGTAGTAGATGTCACAGTCTGGCTGCATCTACAAATTCGGTTGCTACGTTAGAAAATAGAGCAACTAAGGAGAGAAAATGCTGTCAATTCTCACAACACATCAAAATAGAGGCATAACGGAATGAGAGAATCTCAACCGACAAGCACCTCTAAATCTATGGTAAGACCACAGAAATAAGTCAAGGAAATATAATGGGAAATTGCTACCATCTGCAAACACAAGAGGCTTATTGGAAAGGTAGACCCTGTGTCCAACGCTAACCAAATCTGCACTTAGTAGATTTTAGTCTTAAGTTCTGCAGCGGCTGCTATACAGTTCACCCGGAAGTGATTGTCTTTGCTCCGGTGATGATCAAAAATTTTAACCCAGTTCCAAATGCCAAGATTACTGTTGGAGAAAGTGTTCAGTTAAATACACTCTCACAGAATTATCATTCTCCAAAGGCGAGAGGAAGAATGAAGTTCTGATAAAGATGAAAAGTGAGAGACATATGGAATTATACCACTCTCATCAGACATACAGAAGTTGGTTTAATTGCAAAGCCATTACTTCTCATAATGAATCTCAATGGTACTCATGCTTTGAAAGTGTGTGACTCTGAGAGATCATTCATCATGGACAGGAAAAATAGCATGGAGAGTGACTGTGGAGCATTGTCAGAAGTGAGTTGGAGAGCAGTTCACTGATAAGTGTGGTCATAACTCTTCATACTTCCAGTGACTAAATGGAACTTCATGCAGGACTAACTTCATGGTCTTTGCAGATGCCACCAAATTCATGACTGATGGATGAATATTGGAGCAGATTTTTCAGGGAAAGAATCAATTGGTTCCATATGCACAGCTCTTGTTGGAGTAATGGGAGATGAGTAAATGATGACACCACTTAAAGGATCTGGGAACTGTGAACGCCTGACCTATCAGTCATGGTATCCATGACAGTTCTTATGGGGAGGCTATGTGGCATGATGTCTTCAGACGTTCGCATCCCCAGTCCATTTACATTTCTCAATACTCAGTAGTTAACCACGTAAGCCGTCGTGATACCCTAACTAAAAATAGAATCGTAGATTCTAGATCGAGGGAGGGTAGATGAATGGTGGGGTCTCAATTTGATTGGGTAATCCTTGGGCTGGTAACGCTCCTTAATACATAATTAGCCCGCCAGTCGAAGCCTTGATTCCATCCCGTAAGGACGTGTTCAAGATGCAGTGGTAAAATTTGCCCAAAAGCATTCTTTGGGAGGTGGTCATCTGCACTCCAGGTACCTAAATCATTTAATATGTTATGTGTAAACCTGATGAAGTGAGAGAGAGAGAGAGACGAATGGCCGAGTATTTTCTTGAGAAAATGTAAAAAGAAGACAGGACTTCGGTACAGTTACTCTAAAACTGCCGCTCAAAACCTGTCATGTCTACCGCAGTGAAACATTCTTACCATGTCTATTGTCTGTCTGATTTTATGATTTGCATATGCTTATGACTGTAAACCACGCTCAATGCATATGGCAAAACCTTTGTGCGCTCTGAACATTCGTTGAGTGCCTATCATGACCATTCTTAACCAAACTGTACATCGCTCTTGAGAGTTACCTTTGGCAGTTATGTTTCAGAATGTGTGATGCTATATACTGCATGTAATTTCTCCCTTATAATGGCTGAGAATGTTTGAGTGAATGAGATGATAATTATATAATTAACTTCTCATATTTGTAAAAGTAAAGACACTTATTAAATCCATGTTTGCAGGACTGCATTGCACTGTAGAAATTAACCTACAGTGTCTGTCAGATGAATACATGGGAAGGCTCATGCTATTTGTCAGGGAAAATTCATGTTTTCTTTCATTATGTGTATTCCACATGTGAAGGCAATTCTAGTGCATGATTTCTGCCATACAATGCCTACTTCTTGGTGCTTAATCACACTGTCTGTTCTCATGGTACACCGGTCCCTGTGATCTACTCATTGTGAGAATTTACAAGATAATTGTGTGAAGCTGCCTCTGATTAGGAGTATGTGCCAATGACTTCACGGTTTTGGGGATGAACCTGGAGAAAGGATATCACCCCAAACCCCCAAATAAAATTGCACTTCATCATCAGTGAGAGGCGGGTGTTCGAATATCACACTCCCTTTCCCCTCCCATTCCTCTCTGAATCTGTGATAGTACTGTATAACTGTGACAATGGTTCAATAGATGTAAAACACATGTTGTGCCTTTGTTTATTAACAGAGAATGAGGAAGATGGAGGAGGCCCTTTTCAATTACCAGGACAACTCTAGGGGAAGTCCTGAGCTCTAGTCTTCAACTCCAGCTGAAAAGTCAGACTCCAAAAAGACCAAAATGAACAACAGGTTGCAAAGATTCAGCCTGAATCCACTAATTCTGGCCTATACAGATGGCACTGAAGAAAAGTCTTTCTTAAAAGCCTAAGACAGGGATACTCTCCAATTTTGTAAAAGCTCTAGGCTATATCTTCAAGATAACTTCAAGAAGAAACCTTAAGAGGAGAGATCACCTGGTCTTCAGCATGTCACTACTGGCTAAGAGTGGACATTAAAGGTGCACTTGGAGCTGACCCTATCACAGCTTAATATTAATAATGGCTGAAAGCTGAAGGAGCAGAAGTTAATAAATAGAGCAAATTCACAAAATGGATTGGTGTTAAGTCGGTGTGGTGATTCAGTTCCATCAGAAATCTTAGGAGTGATAGACTGTGAAGAAAGACAGCTGGGACATATTGTTTCTTTTTAGATCTTCCTCCACTGGAAAAGCAAAGGAACAGTCTTGAGTGTCAACTTCATGAACAGTCAAATTTAGGTGAGATAGACAGAAAGAAGAATGCTAGGACCTATTGTTTCTTTTTAGATCTTCCTCTACTGGAAAAATAAAAGAACAGTCCTAAGTGTCAACTTCATGAACTCACCAGTGAAAAGATAGAGCTTTAAATTTCTTTCAAGATTGTGACAGCAGGGAATAGCCTGAATTGGAAAACCATCATGGGGAGAACTGTAACCTGAGCTGTCCAACACCATCATAGGTGCTAAAAGGATTCAACAGACCAGTGGAGCAGAACGTCCCTATGCTTGCCCCAATTTATGGCTTATCTTGTGTTTCCCTCATTAACAGTCGAAGAAAGGATTTAAGTCTAAAGTGTGGTGTAGGATAACTTATGGAGTAGAGATGTGAAGGAGGAGAGTTTATTTAGATTGATGTTTCTGTGGGGATATTGAGTGATGTGTTTGGGTTTTCATAGATAATGTCACTATAATTTGCATATAAACATATTTGAGATGTAAATTGTTGGCAGAATATGAAGCCTGAGTCTTCACTTGACCTCATCAGACATTAATAAAGTATTAGTAGTAAGAGAACAGTTTTTGAGATACATGTCTCTGTGATTGTCTTGTACATTGTTGAGAAAGAAATGTCCAACTGGTGTCAAGCATCTTCATGGTGACTGTTACTCTACTGTTACTGTTGGTTACAGAGATTGTGAAAGTCTGTGTGGTTGTTGTCAAGTATCTTCCATGATGTATGACTTGTCTAACCTGTTGGTGTGATCATTCTTTGTGAATGTTTGTCCAACTGTTGTCAAGATCTTCTCATGTTGTCTTGTTCAACCAGTGTAAAATACAGTTGTTGTTGTTGTTGTTTATGTTCACTACAATGGTACAATTGTCAATGTGATCATTTGTCCAAGTGTCTTGTGTCACTTGAAATAAGTAATGAGATCAAAAATGAGGTTGGCGATCAGAGCACAGTCAGCTGGAAGATGAGAGAACTGCTTTCATTGGTTACTGTGGCTAACTGCCAAGATCTCTCTCTATATATATATGGCCTAGAAGAGAAATCATCTATAAATAATTCTGTGTAGAACTTAACTTAGGTCTAATTTCTCACAGTGGGGGTACTCGGTGAGCCAAAATTCTGAATGGTTTCTCTACAAGGGTTATGCGAGAATGACTATCAATACCTCTAGACAACACTTGCTGTTACTAACCTGTATCTTTTATAGAGAGATATACTTTATAGAACTTCACTCATTGGAACTTCTGTAATTCTCTATAAACCCACAAAAAAACCTCACAATGACAAACCAAGAAGAAACAACAACAGCTGTAGTCACAGGACAGAGTACTTCGCCGTGGGTGAGCGAAATTCCAAGCATAAAATTGCATACAGATATTAACAACTCTCCAGGGGAGACCAAGTTTTCATTAATTCTTCATCGACCTGGCAATGGATACAGGGGATACCATGTTTACATCATGTTCCTGATAGTTGCCAGAACCCTGTGCCGTGACAACCGAACAAATACGACAATCTTTCAAGACCGACCTCTGCAATACGAACTGAGGAATCCACAGTCTTGTCTTGTCTTTCCTCTCGTGCCTAGGATGGCGCATAGGGCAGAAGTCGTGGTTCTCTTGTGTTTGCGCGAAGCGTCACACATTTGGAGCCAGAAATCTGTTTCTGTAACAGTTGGGAGTTTTATGATGACGGATTGTCAGGCCGCCGATCAACCGTCTTTGGTCGAGTTTGAGGAAAACATATCCCGCCATCTCGACCCAAAGCGGAAACTCTAAAATATCATGACTCTTTACAAACAGAAGGTAGCCGAGTCTCGTGTATTGACTCTTTACAAACAGATGGTAGCCTGAGTCTCGTGTATTGACTCTTATTAAACAAATGGTAGCCTAGAGTCCTCTTGATTAAAACTCTTAAAGTCAAAATCGATAGAGTCCCGAATTGTTATTTTTCGTCACTACCTCCCCGTGCCGGGAGTGGGTAAGTTGCACGCCTGCTGCCTTTGCTCGTCTAGTTGCGACATTGCATGGTGCAACAGGCTATGCCGGGGAAACCAAATTTAGCCCAGTTGAGTGCTGATGACAGACTTCGGCTGTGTCATCTACAATCATACGGACTGAAGTAAACGTTTTCACCTTTAGAACATGCATCATTTATATTGCAACATTGGGGTGTGAGTCTACACTACACTACACTACACTACACTACACTACACTACACTACACTACACTACACTATATATCACGGTAGGCTCCAGTGAATCGGTCCAGGGTTCCTTGACACAAAATGCAATTTAGACGTGGATACATTGAACTCTCTGTGAGAAAGTCGCATATCTAGGTATTAGGCAACCTTACCAAAAGGGAAATAAATAATATGTGTACTATTTTATCTCATCTGTACTACCCCGTGAAGCCCTCTGCTTCAATAACCATATGTCTATATCTGTCAATCCCGGATTACCTAGCTCATATTCTGGAGAATCACTTTCTTCAGGCACAAGTTGATAAAACCTGTTTACTTCATAATGTCTCTTACGACGCCACACGTTGTGAATTATTATTATTATTATTATTATTATTATTATTATTATTATTATTATTATTATTATTATTATTATTATTATTATTTGTGTTTGCCGTTGATGTTCATTGTCACCTTGCCTACACTCGTATATTTAGGAGGATAACCCCCGTCTTAATCTTTGAGATTCAAGGCATTACAATATTTGTGTCTGTGTTTTATAGTTTTAATGTTTGCTTGACTGTATCCGACATACACTTACGTTGTTATTATTATTGTTAATAACAAGCGCTGCTTTTAAAGGATAACAAGATTATAATACGATTACATGGTTGTTTAACTATTGCAGCTGGGTTTAACCCCATAGATGGAAAGTATTCGTTTAACTAGAAAAGTAGAGGTTCTAGTCTAGTGGCTAGCAATGATTGTTTTAACAACAACAATAACAACAACAACAACAACAACAAAACCAGTACGTTATACAAATAATCTTGAGGTATTTTATCGAAAGACTAAATTTCTCGGATAATGACGAAAAAATGGAGGTTATGTGTACAAGTTGTAGCTGCGTTAGTGTAGCAGCTAGACGCTTGTCTACTGTACCGGTGTTCTTGAGTTCGATCCGCATCATGGTGGTTACAGTGTTTTAAAATTACCCTAGACTCCGGAGTCCATGACGCCTAAAATAGGTACTAGCTAATATCTGGGGAAGTAAAACGCACCGGGTTGATACCGACCACATCATCCATCGTATACCGTTTGACCTATGAAATTTGGGGTTAATTCCATATGTAAAATGTGCCTAAATGCGTGCAAAATGAGACATTACTTTGTTTATTTACCCTTGTGAAACTAGTCAATTACTTTATTTATTTACCCTTGTGAAACTAGTCAATGTTAGTGATAAACACTCTGCCGCGGAGCAAACACAGCAGGGGGCTTCTGATCGTTAGAAGGGTACTCTCTTCCCCGAATGTTTCGGATCATTTTACTTTTGACACTCTCTGGGGGCGGTCCCGTCCGGGTCATGACTCCGATCGTGTTTTCCCTGCTGTGCGAGACGTTCGGTCAATTTCGTTGTCCATGTTGTGCATGTCCCTAAGCTGTTAACATGTCCACTTTCAAGCCTCGCCTCCCTCAGTGAGGTGAGTCCGTGAAAGCCTGTGCTTGCCTCTGTGGTCGTAGGGAGCCTGCTCTGGTTCGCTAGATCAGTTCCGCGTCTAGCTTTCATTGTCTCGGATGGCTGTGTGAGGTGCACCAAAATGGGATCTTCCCAGCCAACGTGAGTTAGCGAGGCAGGCGTTTCGAGAATGTAACCGCATCGTGCAGCCAGGGTCGTGGTTTGAGCGGGCAAAAGAGCAAAGTTTGTACGACCGTTCGACAAAGTCTCGATAAGCGCCCACTCTCTCTCGATGAGTAGTGGGCCTGCAGTCAGTAAGCTGGTATAGCTTTTTTTTCTGTTAGTCCTGCCGGCGTAGCTTGAAAGCTCGTCGGTAGGCGTCCAGTGGTTTTGCATGTATCACCTTGTACCGGGAGGGCGCGCTTTAGCGATGCTACTCTTGGCTTGCGTGTGCGTGAACGTCTGTCCGGTCAGTCGCCATGTGCACATTTGCGCTGGAGAGGCTCAACCGTAAATCGGGAGATCTGCTCGCAACTTAGACGAGCAGTATCTTCTGTGGGCAGTTTCTCGCCTCATGTTTGTGTGTGGTCTGTTCTGGCGGTCAGTCCGTCTTCGGTGAAGGAAATCGTGTTGATCCTATAAATAATCATACGCTCATAGCTTGTCGCTACGCTTGTCTTAAACCTGAAAATTAAAGGAATTGACGGAAGGGCCCGAGGCTCCCGAGAGCCAATATAAACAGGGATAACTGGCCGTGGCAGCCTAACGTCCACTGCATCTGTGTCCGTCTTCCAGTCGTCTTGCCATGCTCGCCACTGGTGCCAGACGGACACAGACGAGGGAGCGGGGGCGAAGGTGTTGCGCGACCACTTCCTCGCTATACAAAACCAAAGCGCAAGTCATTCGTTCCTCATCAAATCAAAGATGTAGTGTAATGAATGGTCATCGTCAATGAATGGTCAACGTCATTCATGATGGACAAACATCGCTTCTTCTCCAGCCACGGTCCCTATCGCCTCTATACGCCTCCGTTGCCATGTTTCTTCTTCGTGCTCCGTTCGCGGCGCCGCACTCTGCTAGGAAGCCGGTTCATCCTTCGGTTTTTTCGACCCACCTCTTGATCTCTGCAGGTGAGTGCGACTTTCGGACGATTACTGCTCTGGTATGGTGGTTGGACTTCGGCCGACATTTATATGATTTGACTGCACTTAGACTCACCACCCTCGCTCGGAAGAATAGACACGAGACATTGCAAGTAAGCGCTCTTAGACTCTTAAAGGTCGGAGAGTCACGATTTAGTCAAGGGGTTGGTAGTCAACGCGGATAATAACTTTGTAATCTGTTTCGTTTTCCCACTTGGTAATACTTTTGTAAATGTTTTCGTTATAACTCATCATCATCTAGTGCCTTGGTGGATGACGTGTGCGATCATGCCTCTCCACAAATTACAATCTACGACGTCATTGAATAGTTCGTGTGTTGACTCCCTTCAGTGCTATGACACAAGACTGTCAAGAATCTTACCACGCTGTCTTCCTCGATTTCTCTTTCCGTAAATCTTTCCTGTTGTCACATAACGTTCCAGTTTTTGTCTTTTCGTAACGTGGCCATAAAGCGATGACTGCCTCTTTCTGATGTTTGTGATAAGTTGTCTTTGCGACTCAGCTTCCCCTAAATCGTCCTGATTGCTTTTTTTGGCTGTGCAACTAATTTTCAGCATGGATTTTTTTGCCCGTTTACTAAGTGTCCAGGATTCCAAACCGTATGTTAAAACTGGTTCTATGTAACATGCAAGAACTCTTTTTCTGACTTTCAAGGACAGTGACTTATTGCACGATATGTTCTCGTTTGATAGAATGCAATTTTTGCTTATCCTATTCTGCTGTTTATCTTAGTGATGCATCATCCATCCGATGTTATCCATGTGCCTAGTTATCTGAATTTTTGCACTTGCCCCAAAATAACATCCTGTACGTTAATTGCACATTTAGGCACAATCTGTTTCTTTGATATCACCATGACTTCTTTCTGTTATTCAAACTATGGCCTACCTTTTCACTTTCTACAACCACTGTATTTATCAGTTGAGTTGAGTTGAGTTAAGAACCGACATCACTGAACTCAGAACATTCCAATACGTGCTCCGTCCTTTCGTTCAACAGCCAGCGAGGAGTCATACTACTAATCGTTCCCACCGCTATCTGATTAAACGTTCTCCTGGTCTTCCTTCTTAATTTTGAGATTCTTCCAGAACCCCTACCGATGCCCCGCAGTCTCATTCTTTCCATATATGGGATCTCAATCTGTTCCTCCGCCTTCTCCACCTGGTCCCACAAGCGCACGACCACCTTCCCCTTGTCCATAGGCAAACTACCACCAAGAGGTGCATTTCCTGCTCGCCTATCAGCCTGTTCATTCCCCCGCACCCCTGCATGGCCAGGGCAAAATATCCATACAATTCTCACAATCTGTGACCTCTGAAGCGACGAGAGCCATTCCACACGAAACATTCCTATCTCCACTTTACTAAGCATGCTCTTTTAATCTGTAATGAATACAACGTGTGTTGCAGTAGTCTCCACTAGCCACCGGAATGCCGCTGTTACTGCCTCCACATCCATTCTCATGCTGGAGGTCGTAGTCTCATATGCCAGACTATCCTTTTTCAAGGCTTTTATCTAATTAGCCTTGCATTAGCCTTTGCAATAAAGCCCCAGCCACTACGTCTGTTTCTCACCACTGACCCATCGGTGTAGATGACTATGTCACCTTGATGTGTGTTACTCTGGGTCAGCTGTTGCACCTCAAACTCAGTGCGTCCCGCTGCCCATTCTCTGCACTCACGACCCAGTGTTATTATTACATTGTGCCAGTCCGTAATGTCTTCCGGACCTTCAACTCACTCTCTTTCACGATTGATGGTCTCTAGATCACACACCTGACGTAATGAAAGTTCCGCCTGTGCCATCCAGGACCTACCTCGTCTTAGTCTATGACTAAGATCTTTCGACCCTTGACCATATCCATTGCTGCATGCAGCGGGTGATCCCTATCTGCGGCAACTCTCAGGTACTATTTGTCCTGAAGGACCCTATACATATCCGTTATTGTTGGTAGAGCCAGGATATGTATTTATCAATTCCTGTAGATCGTTCTGACTTGTTGCTTTCAAGACGGTGTCATCAGCATAATGTAAGTTATTTATATTATGTCCACCAATCAGGATCCCTGACATATTTTCTGTAGATCTCATTATATATTCACTGTACAATGAGACCAAATCATGAAACATTACACAACCTAGTCTAACGCCCTTCTTTATACACTGAAATGTTCCTACAAGGTTGTTGACGCTTATGACTGCTGTTTGTTGCCAATACATGTTCCTTATAACTGTAAAGTAAATGTCCGGAAGCAGTTTCTGGCTCTGGATCTATGGTGCGAAAGTGCCATGACGTTGTGTAGGTCTGAGAACAAAGAGGAATAGGTCGCCAATATTTCCCTCACTTTGGCAGACGACGAGCCAAGATGTCGAATCCGCTTCTGACTGTGCTCATGACATTATCAGCGCAGTTGGCTATCAACTTGGCTAACACGCCAGCTTGCTATTTATACATCATTGAAAACAAATATAACTGAAGAAAGGTTCAGCTTCCCTATATATGAGGACTCAATGAGGCGGAACAAAAGTTAAGCTTCCCTATATATGAGGACTCAATGAGGCGGAACAAAAGTTAAGCTTCCCTATATATGAGGACTCAATGAGGCGGAACAAAAGTTAAGCTTCCCTATATATGAGGACTAAATGAGGCGGAACAAAGGTTAAGCTTCCCTATATATGAGGACTCAATGAGGCGGAACAAAGGTTCAGCTTCCCTATATATGAGGACTCAATGAGGCGGAACAAAGGTTCAGCTTCCCTATATATGAGGACTCAATGAGGCGGAACAAAGGTTCAGCTTCCCTATATATGAGGACTCAATGAGGCGGAACAAAGGTTCAGCTTCCCTATATATGAGGACTCAATGAGGCGGAACAAAGGTTAAGCTTCCCTATATATGAGGACTCAATGAGGCGGAACAAAGGTTCAGCTTCCCTATATATGAGGACTCAATGAGGCGGAACAAAGGTTCAGCTTCCCTATATATGAGGACTCAATGAGGCGGAACAAAGGTTAAGCTTCCCTATATATGAGGACTCAATGGGGCGGAACAAAGGTTCAGCTTCCCTATATATGAGGACTCAATGAGGCGGAACAAAGGTTCAGCTTCCCTATATATGAGGACTCAATGAGGCGGAACAAAGGTTCAGCTTCCCTATATATGAGGACTCAATGAGGCGGAACAGCCCTGCACCAAACATGGGAAAGCCCCCAATTATGTAACAGCTATAAATCACATTGTGGTTACAAATTGCAAGCAGTAAGCCATAAACAAGGCGCTTCCCTGGATATAGTGCAACATTTTAAAACCAAACTAACACAAGCACGTCTGGTTCTTCTATTTCGGCCACTCTTTAAGTTTTCAACATGGAAGAAAGCTGGTGCATATAGAACATCATGTCTCAGAAACTGAAATTCGAGGTGAAGTCAATAAGTAAGTCACAAATGGCTGTAGAAAAATTACTAAATATGATAATAACTTGTAACCAGTTTATTTTTATACATACATTGTCCCTTCATTTCTGAACATATTTTCCACCAACATTGATGCACTTATCCTATCGTTTTATCAGTCCGCCCAAACCTGCCGCATATAACTGCGTGCTCAGTTTTCTAAACCACGTTTTCACTTCACATTCAACTTCGGCATCATTCGCGAAATGTCTCCCGCCAAGGTCGGTTGTCAGCGGACCTATCCTCTAGCGATTTCCCCTGAAGCGGTGCATAGCTGGGCAGAAAAAAATTACGAGAGCGAGTCAATAAATAAGTCACACAGTTCAGTGGGATGGCAGGTAAATGAAAACAAAGCACGTATTTTTATGCAGCCGGTTTGGGAGGACTGATAAAATAATGGGATAAATGCATACATGTTGGTGGAAATTATGTTGAGAAATAAAGGGTCAATGTATGTATAAAAATAAACTAGTTTCAAGTTGGTATCATAATTAGTTATTTTTCTACAGCCATTAATGACTTACTTATTAACTTACCCTCGTATATTGGCCATGTTAAACGACACAGGAGTTTGGAAAGAACAGTGCTGAGAGAGAACAAGCTAAAAGATCTAACTGTAAGCTTTACCTATATATGACAATTAAATGCATGAGAACAATTCTGCATTAAATATAGAGAAGTCTGACTCCCTTCTTCTTTCTTTCTTTTATTCTTCACTGCTCTCTGCCGTTATGCGTCGCAGGTTTGTTTGATGATTGGATTCATTTTCAGTAGGTGGCCGAACCAGTTAAGTCTGTGTCTGTCAATGAATTTAACAACTGGTGTTTTTCAAAATGTTTTATAGATCTCCTCGTTTCTAATATGGTCTTTTTTGATTTTCTCGCTGCCGTTCTCAGGCATCTCATTTCACAAGTCTTCTTCTTCTTCTTCTTCTTCTTCTTCTTCTTCTTCTTCTTCTTCTTCTTCTTCTTCTTCTTCTTCTTCTTCTTCTTCTTCTTCTTCTTCTTCTTCTTCTTCTGCAGCGTTCCGAGCCATTGAGGTTCTTTGCTGCAGATACAATCCGTCTCCATTCGCCTCTCTGGTTGACCTTCTCTTGCCAGTCGTTGATTCCAAGTGCTTGTAGGTCTGTATATGTATTATCTCTCCACCGTCTTCTTGGTCTGCCTCGGGGTCTACGGTCATTTATTTCCTGAGTGTAAGCGAGATTTGTTTCCCTATTATCTTCCATTCTTTCTATATTCCCCAGCCATTGTAGTCTATTAGCCTTCGTGATACCAGTGATTAGCGGGGACTTAAACAGATCATAAATGTCTTTGTTACTTCTTCATTTCCACTCTCCACTTTGTGTATCCCTAATGGGTCCAAAGATGCGTCTTAACATTTTGTTCTCAAAGGTTTGTAGCAAGGTTTCGCCTCCTTTCGTTGTACTCCAGGTTTCAGAGCCATACAGCACAACTGGTCTGATCAGTGTTTTGTATATTGTGATCTTGGTGTTACGAGATAGCGCTTTTGATTTTAGTAGATGTTATAGTGCATCATCATCATCATCATCAATTGCCGTGCCGGCTGGCGTAGGCGTTCATGGCTCTCCACAGATCTCGGTCTTTGGTTTTCTGGATCAACTCTTGCTGCTGATATTCCTCCATGCCACTGTCTCAATCCATCCAGCATCACTTCTCTTGGTCTACCTCTGCCTCTCTTCCCCTCGATCTTTCCAGTTGTTACGATGTTCTCCAATGCCTCTCTTCTCATCACATGACCGAAGAAAGCTGTTTGTCTCTTTCTTATTGTTGTATATAATGTTTCATTAGCCTGTTTCAGGCAGTCGTCATTAGTTACTCTGGCAGTCCAAGGAATTCGCAACATTCGTCCCAGGAACCACATCTCTGTTGCTTCTAATTTCTTCTTAATTTGTTCATTTACATTCCAAGATTCACTGCCATACAGCAAAACTGGTTCCACGTAGCATTTCAGCACTCTCTTTCTTACATTCAGTGATAGTGACTTATTGCATAAGATACTCTTCATTTTCTGAAATGCGGCTTTTGCCTGCCCTATTCTGCTCCTAATCTCTGTTGTACATCTTCCATCTGATGTTATAAATGCCCCTAGGTATCTAAAATTATCAACTTGGTTAAGGATTTTCCCTTCTATTTCTATGTCACATTTTGGTGTCACCATTTTCTTTGATATTACCATTGTTACTGTTTTCTTGATATTCAAGGAGAGTCCTTTCCTTGCACTCTCTGTTACTACAATGTCTAATTTGTAGTGCATAGTATATCTTATTTCCAGAATTGATTCTAGTTTGTATTTCTTCCCTTATGATGTTGGAGCAGTTGAAGAATACGCAGATATTTGTATGTTTTCGTTCTTTTAATGGTAATATTATCTATTTGTATGTGGCCAGAGTTTTTAGCCATTCCTTCTCTTGAAATTACCATATATTCTGTCTTATCTTGGTTGATAACCAGCCCCATCTGTTGGGCTTTTCCCTTTAAGTGAGTCAATATTTTCAATGTCTTTTGTTCATTTTCCCCTATAATATCTATATCATCTGCATAACCAAGCAGCTTGGATGTTCCTCCAATATCACATTCCTCCTTTACCCTCCTTACAACTTTCTCTACAGCCAGATTGAAGAGTAGCGGCGATAGTGCATCTCCCTGTTTCAAGCCAGATGTTATTTGGAAAGGGTCTGATTTCCTGCCTTTATATGTTACTATATTATAAGTATCTTCAATGCATAGTCTGGTCATGTTGATTAACTTTCTTGGTATTCCAAATTCCCGCATAGCATTCCATAGACTATTCCTATGGACACTATCATAAGCCTTTTTAAAATGCACAAAAATGTTATGTAGATCTCTTTTATATTCCCAATTTCTCTCTGCCATTCGTCGTAAGATAAATATCTGATCTATTGTTGATCTGTTTTGTCTAAAACCCGCCTGGTAGTCACCTAATATGTATTCTGAATATGGTTTTAGTCTGTTTAGTAATACTGCGGATAGTATCTTATTGCTGATGGACAGTAGTGATATTCCTCTATAATTTTCACCTGGAACATGTATCCTTTCTTAAAGATAGGTATCAATAATGACTCTTTCCAGTCATAGGGTAATTCTTCAGTCCTCCAGATTTTTATTATTAGTTCGTATAGCTTTAGATGTAATGCATGGCCACCCACCTTTATAAATTCAGCAGCAATTCAATCAGCACCAGTTGCCTTATTATTTTTAAGTCGTGTGATTACATATAGGATTTCTTCAAATGCAGGTTCTTCAATTTGTGGTTCACACGTTAGAACCTCTTCCTGTGGGAAAGTGTTACTTGGAGCTTCACAATTTAGTAATCCAACAAAGTATTCTTTCCATGTGTTGCACATTTCCTCATTGGTATTTATCATATTCCCATCTTTGTCTTTTAAATCATATGTGTTGTGTTGGTGCCCTCGTTTCATTGACTTCAGTTCTTTGAAAAACTTTCTGGATTCGTTTTTCTGATGATTAGTTTCCATATCTTTGATTATATTACTCATATATTCTCGCTTCTGCTGTCGAACTATTTTGAAGCCTCTTTACATTCATTTCTATATTGCTCTTCCTTTTGGATGTTGTTGATGTCATTTAGCCATGGCTGTCTGGCATTCTTTTTTCTAATGACTGCTTCTTCACATTTTGGATTGAACTATCTGTTCTTTCTATACGTGGTTAACACACCGAGACATTCTTCTGCGGTAGATTGAATTGTATTCTTGCTGTTCAACCAAATTTGGTCAACGTTTTCCTCCAACGGGTTTTGTAAAATTTCAAGTTATACATTTTATTTCATCTGCAAATTTCTCTTTGACTGTAATTTCTTGTAGTTTTTTCTGTTATATCTTGGGTGTAACCTTTGTAGTTTAACATAGAAAGCTCTCTTAAGTTTTATTTTAAATTTTGCTCCAACGAGGAAGTGATCACTGTGGCACTAAGCTCCTCTGTAGCTTCTAACTTGTTGTATGTTTGATGCATTTTTGTTGTTAATTAAAATGTGATCCATTTGATTATAGGTTCTCTTGTCACATGATTTCCAAGTTTGTTTATGTATATCCTTTCTTTGCAGTCTGGTACTGCTGATCTGCAGTCCTTTGGCTTCTGCTAGGTTGATGACTCTCCATCCATTATCATTTGAAGTTGAATGTAGGTTTTCCATACCGGCAACTTTTTTATGAGTTTGCTCTCTACCTATTTTTGCGTTGAAGTCTCCCAGCACAATCAGGATGTCCTGTTTGGAGGTTTCTTCTATGACATCTTCCAGATCATTGTAAAAGTCTTCTTTAATATCATCTTCTTTCTTTTCAGTGGGTGCATGTACATTAATCATCGTTATATTTTTCCATTTACCTTTTATTCGTAATTTACTAATCCTATCATTAACAGCTTTAAAGTTTAGAACGTCCCCCCATAACTCTTTTTTGATGACAAATCCTGTTCCTAATTCATGTTTATTTTGGGTGTTTCCTCCATATATTATAATCATTCCATTTTGCTCTAAAGTACCCTCTCCTGGCCACATTATTTCTTGAATTGCTGTTATATCCATTTTATACTCAACCAGCTCCCGGGTTAATTCTTCGGCCGCTCCAGCTCGATATAGTGTCCGTACATTCCATGTTCCAAATCTCAAAAGTCTTTTAACGTTCCAAGGTCGATGTCCAAATAAGTCAGTCCGAATTCGATGCTCATGTGTCTGTTTCGTAACAAAATGGTTTTTACAAAGGTGGTGATGTTAACCCCACGCTTCAACCCCCAACCTGGAGGACCAGGGTGTTTCTCTTTGTCTGTTCTCTACCCTTTAACCTGTCCGGCTTGGGAGGCCCTGCTGGTAATAGCTCTCAGGGTCATTGAGAAACTCAAGATCCCCCACCACGACAAGGTGGAAACACCAGCGAGTTTTATTTCTTGTTCTTTAGTTAGTGCCATTGTTTGACATTGATAGAACAACGTTGGTATAATAATTGCATTTATCATGTTCTTCTTAATGTCCATGTGGATACCTCGATTTTCCAGGATGGGTGTAATTTGATATGTAACATTATTGGCTTATTTAGTTCTTATCTCCATCTCTCTATCTACTTTGCCATCAGATGTAAAAATGCTTCCAAGATAATCGAATTCGTGTACCTTTGGTCGTTTATCTGTATAATAATTTCATAATTGTCCCACGTCCTTAATCGACTTAACATCATACAATGACAATAAATAGCACGAAGTAGGCTATGAATAGGGCGCTGCTCTGGCATCATGATAAAACTAGCCAAACCTATCACGTCTGATTCTGTTTTTACTAACATTCTTCTACAAGATCTGAACATCGGAGAAATCTGTCTCATAAACAGGCATCATGTCTCGGAAAAACAAAATACTTTGGGCCACATTAAGCGTCTCGGTGTTTTGGCAAGAACAGTGATGGAAGGAATGGTACCGGAAGAAGACCCAGAGGTCCACCAGTATAAGATGAAAATCTGATAAGGCAGACAACGCTGGCATGAAAATGCATGAGGCAGGACAACTGGCCAGGAATCGATAATCTTTTCGACGGGCCGTGATGAGAGCTACGGTATGCAAAGAAAGTGCTACAAGATTGGGGCTTGAGGGAACGGGGTGAGAGGGGAGGGGGTGCCCCCGTGGCATAGTAGTTAAGCAGTATGCCACGGGACTGAAGTTTGTGGGTTCGCTTCTGGACTATGTCATTTTTTGGTTCACGAGTGAAATTATTTTCGGAGACACCTGTGGGTCATCGGTGGAGCTACGGAGTTCGTGCTTTGTGCGATGCTTTCGGTAGTCCGCCTTGCGTAAAGAGACTGAGCCATATGGTATAAAACCCGATGCAATGACCGGGAACCTCTCGTCTTTACACCTTAAACCTTTAAAATGCTACTGGGTCAGCAGGCAAGACTGCCAGCCAACTTTTATACTGTGGCTTCCAGATGTTTCTATAATATTCTGTACATTTTCCTAATGAGATGCACAATTCAGTCAATATAAAATATATTATATCAATGCTGACACATTAAAACAGATGAAGAGTTAGTTATACTTACGCAGCTCTAACAACACAATATAATATTGTGCATCCAAAATCGAACAACTGGTTAGAAATTATTTACACTGTTTTTAGAATTCACACCTCCCGGACTCTGTTCTGAAATTATGACATCCTGGACTCTGTTCTGAAGTTGTTAACAAACCGCAAACATATCATTTTCAAATAAATCACAGGTATAAGGCTGGAGCGCATATCTATGCATCTTAATGGTCTTTCTGTGGTATGTAAAAAAAAAATAAGATTAACCAACTGAGGCGACAGACACTAACACATAACACATAACACACAACACACACATACACACATACACATGCCGTTTATGTGTGAGCCTCGGTAGGATTTGTGGTTAATGTTGTTGTTTCCCCCCCCCCCCACATAGAGGTCGGGAGTTTAATACTTACAAGTGACAAGATGTATCTTCGCCAAGCACGGCTGTATGTTGGTTCTACCCTTGAAATGAAGGTGGTACCCGATTTTGGGGAAACTGTTAGGAAACCCGCAGGAAAAACCCCTGATCACTTGGATCCATTGTACCGTGACCTAGTGTGTTGTGTACTTTACACAACTTTGGTGGTATCTGCAATGGGATTACCCTATGTGTATGTACGTACGTACGTATGTATGTATGTGTGTGTGTCTGTCTGTCTGTATGCACATACGTACGTATGTATGTGTGTGTCTGTCTATCTGTATGCACGTCCGTCCGTCCGTCCGTCGGTCCGTCCGTCCGTCGGTCGGTCGGTCGGTCCGTCCGTCCATCTGTCTGTTTGTCTGTCTGTCTGTCTGTCTGTCTGTCTGTCTGTCTGTCTGTCTGTCTGTCTGTCTGTCTGTCTGTCTGTCTGTCTGTCTGTCGGTCTGTCGGTCTTCGAGCGTGCGTGCTTGCTTGCTTGCGTGCGAGCTTGCATGTGTGTATGTGTGTGTGTATGTATGTATGTGTGTGCGTGCGGGCTTGCGTGCGTGGGTGTGTAGGCGGGTGGATGGCTGTCGGCCGGTCGGTCTGTCGGCAGGCAGGCATGCATGCAGGCAGGCATGTATGTAAGTGTATGTGTGTGTATTTTATATGTATGTGTTATTATAACATATCAGTACCTTTGCAGAACGTCGCATTCAGCAGGACCACCGACAAGTTTCTCCAAGTCTGGCTAAATCTACCGATTCACTCACCCCTTGCGCCCAAGATGTCCACCATGTCCCGTGTCCATCATAGTTTTCGTAACACCCCCCCCCCCCACCCCCTACCCCCACCTCAACTCATTTCCCAGCAATCATGCCGTCCATCGTTGTCCTTCCCAAGCTACTGTGATATGTAACTAATTCAACGTCGAAGGCTAATATATCATCAAATGTGACCTCCTATTTGGACATAAGGATGATATATCGCCACACTAGGTTCATAGTGTTATTTGGTTTGTTCCGCAGTATCTTCCACAATTTCAATGCGCAGGAAGTTTGCGTTATAATTTTTGTTCACCTAATTGTGTACAATGTTTGGTCCAAACCTGCTTCTTGTTTGGCAGTGAATCAGTTCATGTTATGCTAATATTTATGAGCCAGTTGTCTTCGATATTCAGAACGTGTCAGTTTTGTTTGTTTGTTTAAATCGTGGTTCACGATATATTAAGAACTTTTCGGTAACATTTAGGATTAAAAGTCCCAATTTTTGTATTTTATGATGTGGCAAAAGAGTCACTTCCATATGTTGCCTTAGGAAAGATGCATGCTATAAAAATGTTACTTTTATTTGTTTGCCGATAGTGTGCCATTATCATCATTATCATTATTTTGTCGGAAAGCGTCGTGGGGAAGAACAGTTGCCGCTCCGGTGCCCTGTGTGTGGCACTGGATTGTGTCATTCCTTGTGATTGTACAATGTCCTTGAGGCAGCAGTCCATTTTCTTATCGGGCGTACTCTTCCTCTCGTAGGTCTTCTTTTATGTAGGGCCAGTGCTGGAAATTAACGGTGTTGCATTCTAACGAGATGGCCAACCAATTTTATCTTCTGTCTTTCAATACATGTGGCACAAGGTGTTGATCTCACTGTCTGTCTGATAACATAATTTTTTATTCGGTCTTGGATAGTTAAGTTGGTAACTCTCCTCAAACATCTCATCTCATAGGTGTTGATTTTGCGCAAGTGTGATTTGGATGTCCAAATCTGACATTGGTAGCATAGGGTTTGTTTGAATATGCTATTTATTGTTTGTCGCTTTGCGGACATAGGCATATTTGGATGCTCCTGTATGGATGATAGTTAATATATAAGCGCACTTGCTTTGTGACACTTGATTTCGATTTCTCTGTCTGTTCTATCATCTTCTGTGATCATACTTCCAAGATAGTTTAGTTCTTTAACTTGTCTCAGAGGTATGCTATTTATCAGTATATTTAGTGGACCGGAAGATCTGCTAACCTGCATAACTGAAGATTTGGCTATATTTATATTCATATTGAATCTGCTGCATGTTGAACTCATCTTATTAATCCCTCTGTACAGTATCCACTGCTGTTTATTATGGAGTCAACATGTTCAAAGTCTGTGATGTCTGTGATATTTCCCAGTTCTCCGTGCTCAATTGTGATCTATTGTTGATATGCTGTTTTGTCCGTTGACATTATTATTGCTTTGTTTGGTTTCAAAAATACAAAAAAAAAGCAAACAAATCTTGATATCATACACGCACAAACAAGCACACATGCGCACAAACACGCGTACACACACACACACACACACAAACTCAAGATCATCGGTAAGGGAGTCCAGCGTCTAGTCGTTACGCTGCCGCGGCTCCCTAGATTATACACACACACACACACTCACACACACTCACATTCACACAAACACACACTCACACACACACGCACACAAACCCAAGATCATCGGTAAGAGAGTCCAGCGTCTAGTCGTTACGCTGCCGCGGCTCCCTAGATTACACACACACACACACTCACACTCACTTACACACACACACACACACACACACACACACACACACTCTCTCTCTCTCACACACACACATACCGATGATCTTTGGTTCGATTCGCAAATAGGCGATTTCAAATTTTAGAAACTCACCTCGGCACCCAGGTCAACTCAGTGTAAACTGGATACCAGTAAATGTACTGGGAAGTGTGTGTATATATATATATATATATATATATATATATATATATATATATATATATATATATATATATATATGTCGGCTCCATGGCCGAGGGGTTAGCAGCTTTCTCCGCTAACCCCGAATACTCTCGTCACGTGACGCGACGAGAATTAGCAGTGGTTCGAATCGCAAAAGTGACTTACGAGAGTATGGAGCCGGTCGCTCAGAAAGTCGTGGCGTGCTGATGAGCGTAATCTAGCCTAGGAATCAACATACAGCTGAAAGATGCTGGTGTTGACCGCAATATCCTGAAACAGGATGGAAACGCGGAAAAAAAAATATATATATATATATATATATAACTTAATGCAGCTATAATTACACGAACACATTAATATACTCATAATAATGTCTTTCCGTAATGAATTTGAACAAACAGGACACGGTACATTAGATTACGCGATTTATTGCCTTGAATATTTTGCTGCACCTCATCGGGTATATAACATAACATCGCACAACATAAACTAAAGCAATAAGATAAATCTTTCAAGCTGAAATAAACAATACAGATGTTTACATAGTAATTGTAATTGTCTATCACAGTAATTTAGTAGATCAACTAACTATCGTTGTTATTTTTGTTTGCACCCAGTAGGTTTTTGTAAATGAATGGCAATTGCGTCGACCATCTCTAGCGTGCCACCATATTATATGTGTTAAACAACACCCGAATTCTATTGTTCCTATCATTGATATTAATATATAAACTTATTGTATAAGAAATACATAGTGAAACGAAACTTCCATTTCCGGGCATCACACAATCTTAGCCAACGATGCATCCAACAAGGAACCAAATGGATACACTGTGCATGTAGGGAACTTTATTCATATCAGGCAAGCACGTGTTAACAAAGGACTTTACAGCTGAGTTACGTAACGTTCGCTTGAGAAGTGAACCAATTCAGGACAATTTGTTTATATGGTTACAGACAGGAGTGTTGAAGCTAGAGACGCACTTACACCTGTAGGTAATGCCTAAGGTAAGTCGCTCCGCACAGAAGTCACGCATGACAAAAAAGGTGAAGTTAAAAGAGTTATACATTAATAACGCCGAGTGACAAAACTACGCAGTCAGCCATTGGCACAATGAAGTTATCTTTGGGAATGATTGCTTACTGCGTAAATTTTTGTTTTGCAAAAATCGACTTTACCAATGTAAGATAAAAGTGACGCGAACCCATATATAGACAAAGCCAGTGGGGCAGGAAACATTAAGTATTTCGCTTGTACTATCCCAGGTGTGATGTAGTATAGAATGAGATTTCGTGGATGTTGGCAGTAGTTCCTCATGATAAACGTGGTCGGGGATCTTTGGGATCGTATGTATAGTGCAGAAGAACAGATAGATACAACGGTCTGTAGACAATGCTGCAGCAGGGAGTGACCAGAGGTTCTGGCCTTTACTCAGAACTTCCAGGAAGGGCCAGAGGGACACATTATTATAATGTTACAGGTACCAGTAATATTGGGATTCTTCGCTGGCTGTTTAAAATTAGGACGGAACACGTATGGGAATATCCCGAGTGCTGTGAGGCCGGTTCTTGACTCAACTCAACTCAAATCCACCTGAATACTGTGTTTGTGTTAAGTCTCAACAACTGCTGAAGACTGTGTGTGTTAACTCCCAGCTCCCACTGAAGGCTGTGTGTGTTAACTCCCAACTACCCCTGAAGAATGTGTGTGTTACCTCCCAACTTGCCCTGGAGACTGCGTGTGTTAACTCCCAACTCCCCCGAAGACTGTGTGTGTTAACTCTCTAATCCGACGCATTGGTGCTCAGATTGTCTTAGCCCCGGTGCCGTGTGTCCGTTTAAAGTGTCATCCCTGGAGTGAGAGGAATCAACACCCACATTATATTTTAACCCCTTATCATTATCCTGGAGAAACCCATAGAATCCGTCTACAAAACTCCGTCAGTTTATGGACACCTCTTTCTCTCTCTCTATATATGTCACTGCTGTATCATGCCCCCTCTCATTCTTCTCCAACGCAACATACTCAACAACTCTAGCTTCTAAAAATTAATAACAATTAATTTATTAAAAGAAAAGTATAATGTATGTGAGAATGTGTGACGTGTTCTATAATGTGTGTAGAATCGGACCCTCAGATCAATAGCACAGTCAGTTCATCCTTGCAAGGACACACCACAGCACGTTAGGTCAGCACAAGACAACCTCACCGAGTGATGTATCTTTCCTGCCAGACACTGACTTTCTTCTGTAGCTACCTGGTAATCCATCGACACGATCCTTCGAAATAGATACAGTTTATTATTTACTACTGACCATGGACCGGTTGCACACTGCACATTATAAGTCCCTATAGTTCCTAAAATGTTCAAATCTCTGTACTGTGAAAATAAGTATCACTGTTGTTGGAAATAGACTTGATCCTATCTATTGTCTATAGTGTCTAAATTACAATGTTCCTTGTAATATTTCCCTGGAATCTACGACACCATGTGAATGTTACATTTAAAGTTCTCGTGTAGTTACTAATGTTCGTATGAGGTGTGGTGTCTCAACACACATCACCCATCCTAGGTGAACCTTAGCACACTGGAATCGTTAAATGGTTTCGCCCAACTGAGCCCTGTTCCGGTGGACCCTCCTGATCATGGGCCCAGCCCAAATATTACTGAACAACTTTCTTCTTTGACGTTATTCATTTTCCGTAAGAAAAACATTTACTGTTCAACTGGTGTTCTTCCCAATCGTAGTAAACTCTCTTCAAAACTCGTGTAGAGCTTCTTCGTAACTGGCAGGGAACTTGTTAGAGAAATAATACACCGGGTGAAAGCACCAGTCACTGATTCTACCAGCTGAGTGTAGGCCTACAGCCTTGCTAAGATATTTATCAGTGAACTAAACTCTGTCATAGAGCAGATGAGCTTATCACCTAGGTCCGAATCAGGTTATGACAAGGAAAGACCAATAAACAGAGTGCAGAACCCCAGTGGGCACCCCACTGAAAGATCCCACTATTGGACACGTCCCCCATCTCCCAACCCATTCTTAAATCTCTCCAAATATCACCCCACTACACTATTCTCACTAGCAGAGCTAATTCTCACTTCACTACTCTATTCTCAACTAGCAGAGCTAATCATCACTTCACTACTCTAGCTAGTTTTAACAAGGCTACTGCCTATATTAATTAGGCCTAAATACACTATCTGTAATACCTTATGCAACACCGCATCACTCCTGGATGGCATCTACAACTTGCCATAAAGACATATGTTATTTAATGTTAATTAAATCTAACACAGTAGATGCTCTCCGAATTCCTAACAGCGGTACAGAAACTCGTCAGCTCTAGTCAACTTGCTGGTCTACACTGACTGTAAACAAGTCAGGTTTTTGTCAAAGAGCCTGGAGTATTCTAGTGAAGTTCTTTGAAATCAATACATGAGATGTTCCAGGGGCAGACTATCCATTTCAGAATAAGTTCTCTCCCCTTTGTTTAATCAATGCAAAAGTTGTCTTCCTTGTTATGACAACCAACACAACTAGCGTGTTTCATGCATTCTTCCGATCGGCACATCAACAACAAGCCTACAATTTTCTTGTCTTGTGGGGACTTTCAAAGACGACTCCACCGATTGATCTCACCGACTCCCCGTAGTAAACAACTTGTAGTTGCGAATCAAACTGTCTTTGGTATTTTTATCATCTGATTTGTAAAATTACAGTGATTTCACGACACCCGGGAAGGCCTTGTCTCTAACGGAGTGATGCCTGTGGAAAGGTGTTTCTTCCGTCACGGTACCAAAGTTACGTCTCCACGAGGACTTTGTTGTAGAGCCCTCTTTCCCCTCTCCAAAATAGAAACCAGCCGGGTGTGCAACCTCAGTAGAGTTGTGACTAGACACTCGCCTACCGACTAGAGGTCAGGGGGTCGATCCACAGCTAGACGAATTCGGATTTTTCATAACTGATTTATTTCGTTGTTTGGGGATTTGAGGTTGTAAAGATTGAGCACAACCCACTATTGGCAACGCTGATCGTATTCCGGTACGAACCTAAGACCTTGTCCACGTCAGATTGGAAGCACTAGACTCGAGTTTCGCTCTCGTTTGAGCTCGTCAGTAGTTCATATCTCTGACTGGACCCAGGATCGAACTCCTGATCACTGGCGTACGAGGCGGGTGTTTAACCACTAGACCACGTGGCTCACGCTAGACGCGACCACATTATCATACTAGAATCTTACAACGTCACCCATCGTAGGCACTAGCTCAAAATTTGCCCGATCGCCGCGATTGACATCCGTCAGTCGATGTGACCTCCAATGATCAGGTCTTCTCGATCTGGCAAAGAAAACCAGGACGCCTAAAGTCCAGCGAGCAATAATCAAATTGATGTATTTGGTTGTTTATAACCTTTTCATAATTGTTCTTGGCTCACATGTCTACCCAGCCTACAATGGATACCAAGATTGTTTTGGGAAATAACCTTTTCATAATTGTTCTTGGCTCACATGTCTACCCAGCCTACAATGGATACCAATACTGTTCTGGGAAATAACCTTTTCATAATTGTTCTTGGCTCACATGTCTACCCAGCCTACAATGGATACCAAGATTGTTTTGGGAAATAACCTTTTCATAATTGTTCTTGGCTCACATGTCTACCCAGCCTACAATGGATACCAAGATTGTTTTGGGAAATAAAAGCAGCTGGTGTGAAACTGACCTCATCACCCTCCGAGTTCTGTCTGGTCTATTCAACTATGGGTATAACAGCCACTTTAGTAACATTTCCTCATTTCCTTTTTAATTATGTAACCTGCATAGTTGGATACCTCTTGAAATAAAAAAAATAGTCCGACGGTACCTTATTCAAGTATGTAGGTCAATTTTAAGCCGAGATATTAATGCTTGTGTGTCGGTTTATCATTTAACAGGAACATATAG
Source organism: Cepaea hortensis (assembly GCA_963921405.1). Taxonomy (NCBI): domain Eukaryota; kingdom Metazoa; phylum Mollusca; class Gastropoda; order Stylommatophora; family Helicidae; genus Cepaea; species Cepaea hortensis. The sequence continues at coordinate 42,163,288 of OY992887.1, read as the reverse complement.
AAGACAACGGGTTTGACCTTTTCGTTTTTTGTGACTCTACCTACACGCTCACACCACTGTGCGTTACACTCATGCCAAGGGAGATTAACAATGCGGCCCGTCTAACCCAAGGACAAATACCTCTGCCAGTTTATATATATATAAATATATATATATATATATATATATATATATATATATATATACACACACACACACACACACAGAGAGAGAGAGAGAGAGAGAGAGAGAGAGAGAGAGAGAGAGAGAGAGAGAGAGAGAGAGAGAGAGAACCGCGCGCGGACTGCACGTGAGTCTTGTCAGCCAGCGTAGTTAGATGCATTTTGACAAAACATGTTCCATTGGAAAGATGAAAAATTATCAATGATCTGGTCCATGCAGAGTGATGAAAAATTGCACATACATACAATAATGAGTGTTGAATGTAAACATGCATTCATTATCATTGTAGTCGCTCTGAATATTCCATAACAATATTAAATGCTCCTCACCATCATCAAGTGCCCTGCCAGCTGGCGTAGGCGTTCATGGCTCTCCACAGATCTTGGTCTTGGTTTTCTGGATCAACTCTGCTGCTGATATCCCTCCGTGCCACCGTCTCAATCCATCCAGTATCATTTCTCTTGGTCTGCCTCTGCCTCTCTTCCCCTCGATCTTTCCAGTTATCACGATGCTCTCCAATGCCTTTCTTCTCATTACATGACCAAAGAAAGCTGTTTGTCTCATTCTTATTGTTGTATATAGTGTTCTAGTTTCATTAGCCTGTTTCAGCCAGTCGTTGTTAGTTACTCTGGCAGTCCAAGGAATTCGCAACATTCGTCTCAGGAGCCACATCTCTGTTGTTTCTAATTTCTTCTTAATTTGTTCATTTACATTCCAAGATTCACTGCCATACAGCAAAACTGGTTCTACATAGCATTTCATCACTCTCATTCTTACACTCAGTGATAGTGACCTATTGCACAAGATACTTTCATTTTCTGAAATGCGGCCTTTGCTTGCCCTATTCTGCTCTTAATCTCTGTTGGACATCTTCCATCTGATGTTATAAATGTCCCTAGGTATCTAAAATTATCCACTTGGTTAAGAATTTTCCCTTCTATTTCTATGTCACATTTTGGTGTCACCATTTTCTTTGATATCGCCATTGTTACTGTTTTCTTGATATTCAAGGAGAGTCCTTTCCTTGCACTCTCTGTTACTACAGTGTCCAACAATTGTTGTAGGTCTGTTGATTTATCTGCGACCAATACTGTGTCATCTGCATAGCGTATATTATTGGAGTAAAAGCTGGAGTAAAACTGCCATCTCCGGCCATTGAAATACCGCATTACAGCATGCGATCTTCAGAATGTCAGTGTGACAATGATTCCAACTTATATGGTCGAAAATTACAAAATACACATAAAAATGGATGCCAAATTTAATGATGCATAGAATAACAATGTAGTACGACTCATAAAACGGTATTTACGGGTTTACTTACCACTTAGAATAGGCAGCCTGGTTGTCCGGTATAATAAGGATTCTTGAAGTGCCAGAAATGCACAAGTCAAAATGGGGTGGGGAAAACTATATAGAGTAATCGGTCTCTGTTTTAACTCGATCTTGAAATAATCCGGGAATTTAACATCATGAGTACTCTCAACCTCTTTAAATCGGTGACACAAAAACAAGAAAACAAATGTCACCGCAAATAAATCTCCGGTAAAGTTCGGCAACGGATAAACGTAGTGCCTAGGTATAACACTGTATGCCCGTGGCTTTTTATGCACGAAAAGGGATCTTTACTTTACTTTACTTTACTTTACTTTACTTTACTTTACTTTACTTTACGGGTGTGCAAGACCGGTACTGGTACGTCACATCTGCGGAGAGGCATTTTAATATGTAACGAGGTCGTTATTTAGCATGGCATAATAAATAAATAAATATGCGGACTGGCTGAGATTATTCCTGGATTGATCATGTTTTCTACCGAGGTTGTAGACATTTCATTCTCAACAGACTCCAGACCATAGCTAAAGGAGAATGGGCTGAGGTAAGTAAGGGTCCTTTGTACATACTTTAAAACATGGCTCTAGACCTATATTTGTATAGACCAACCATCACTCAAACGGTGATGTGGTCAATGTCAGGCCTGTCGCCTTCATCTCTAAGACATTTCCGGGCACCCATTTTAGGTTGGGTCGCATCGCACTGGGACCGTCCGCATATCCCATCTACGAAGCACATGAAGGTCGGGCATTTATGTTACAAGGGCGCGTCGCAACATAACTATGCAAGCCCAAGTACTATTATGGCACTTTATTTTTACAGACATAAGTATGTCTTAAATTGATAAACGTTTACACCGTTGTCACTCATAACCACATAACACGACTCCCCCTCCTTTTTGCAGTTTGCTAAGGCAAGCGTCTCAGCTAGACACCAACGAGTCAAGGTCTTCTCTGTAGAATGCGGGATCTTGCTTGCGCATTTGTACATTATGCTTGACAAGGTCGCTCTGTTAACATATGTTGCTGCGCAGGTATTTTGTTTTTATTGTTGAGAAATAAAATGGGTTACACGGCAGTCATCATTGGCACCTTTCCGTCTTGACAGACGATCGTTTGGTACATTGTGCTTCAAAAAGGCTTAATAACTACGATCCATTTCGGTGGCGAGTGTGGCTGGTAAGGCCAATTCTTGCTGCAAATGTTTGCCCACAGTAGGTGCATGTGAAAACATGGTCATTTCCACCATTTTGCACCATCTTACGTCTCTCACGCTCTGTGTGCTTTATCTGCAATCATTTTCTCCTTTGTCTTTATTCAATTTCTGATAGTTGCCCTCCATGCAACACGTTCAGCGGCGACGTGCTCCCAATGTGCATTATCAATGCCTGTATCAATCATGCCCCGCTTACACACATCTTTGTATCGTAGTAGGGGCCGACCCTGAGATCTCCTGCCCATCTGTAATTCACCAAAAAAGATGTCCTTTGGTATTCTACCATCATCCATCCTCCTAACGTGTCCTATCCATCTAAGTCTACGAAGACTGAGCATGGAATACACCGTCACACAACCTGATCTTTCCAATACTTCAGTATTTGTGATTTTGTCTTGCCACTTAATACCAAGTATTCTTCGCAGACACCGCATATGAAAGCTGTTTAAACGTTTCTCTTGGCGTGAATAAGTTGTCCAGGTTTCACTGCCATAAAGAGAGAGTACTAAGGACACAGGCTTGGTAGACGAGGACTTTTGTTTTGGCAGTAAGCTTCCTGTTCTACCAGACTCTTTTTGCTAACACGGCAGTAAGGCTATCAAAAATTCAATGGGTATGTCAATAAACATAGAAAGTGGAAATGGCCAGCTGTACAAGGTACCAATCTCAAAATACAGAATGGACAGTACGGCAAAAAAGTAATCATTAGTGCACAAAAATAGGGGGACTGATAAAAACACATTTTAAAAATAGGTCTTCGAGTCGTTCAAAGTTTTGTTTTTTAAAATTAAAATTCAAATGTCATTTTTGTATGTTTTTCTTTTATAATCTGGCGAAGGCTTTCTAGCCACAGCGTCGCTTATCATTGTGGTCTTGTAAATGTGGTCGATTTTACTTTTCGGTTTTGATCATAGTCTTTGTTATTTCATCGTTGCAAAGAGGTGGACACGCGAAGGTGTCATATTACCGTATTCGGCCGATTAACGAAGAATGTCGCTGCTCATTCTTCCAAACGATTCTTCATTGTGTCAGGATGTGCGTGTGGTCGGGCATTTTCAGACAACAACCGCACTCCGTCGACTGATGCCTGAATCGTTGTGCGTTGAACAGCTCTCTGTATTTTCTTCTTCTTCTCTTCTTCTGCACTTTACCCACCATTGGGGTGGATAGGCCTGCAACCAAGCGCCCAACCGTATTATCTTTTGCTATATCCTGCAGCTCCCTCCATGTTCTCCCAGTATTATTTATCTATGTCTGAAATTATCTTGTCTATGTGTTTTAGGTCTCTCGTTATTTCGTTACCTTGTGGTTTCCAGACAAGAGAGTGTCTAGTTATATTGTCCTCAAGTTTTCTCAGTGTGTCCTATCTTGTGTGTTCCAGACAAGAGAGTGTCTAGTTATTTTGTCCTCAAGTTTTCTCAGTGTGTCCTATATTGTGGGTTCCAGACAAGAGAGTGTCTAGTTATATTGTCCTCAAGTTTTCTCAGTGTGTCCTATCTTGTGGGTTCCAGACAAGAGAGTGTCTAGTTATATTGTCCTCAAGTTTTCTCAGTGTGTCCTATCTTGTGGGTTCCAGACAAGAGAGTGTCTAGTTATATTGTCCTCAGGTTTTCTCAGTGTGTCCTATCTTGTGGGTTCCAGACAAGAGAGTGTCTAGTTATATTGTCCTCAAGTTTTCTCAGTGTGTCCTATCTTGTTGGTTCCAGACAAGAGAGTGTCTAGTTATATTGTCCTCAAGTTTTCTCAGTGTGTCCTATCTTGTTGGTTCCAGACAAGAGAGTGTCTAGTTATATTGTCCTCAGGTTTTCTCAGTGTGTCCTATCTTGTTGGTTCCAGACAAGAGAGTGTCTAGTTATATTGTCCTCAGGTTTTCTCAGTGTGTCCTATCTTGTTGGTTCCAGACAAGAGAGTGTCTAGTTATATTGTCCTCAGGTTTTCTCAGTGTGTCCTATCTTGTTGGTTCCAGACAAGAGAGTGTCTAGTTATATTGTCCTCAGGTTTTCTCAGTGTGTCCTATCTTGTTGGTTCCAGACAAGAGAGTGTCTAGTTATATTGTCCTCAGGTTTTCTCAGTGTGTCCTATCCAGCAACACTGTCATTTCTTCACCTCTTGATTCACTTGTACTTGTTTAGTTCTCTCTATGAGCTCTACATTGGTGATTAGTGGCTATTTTATTCCCACTACTCTGCTCAAGTACCACTTAGCGAATGTCTGTAGTTCATTAGTAATTCTTTCAGTTGCTCTTCATGTTTCTAACCAATGCATTGGAATGGATTTAACATTGGAGCTACAAATTTTAAGTTTATTCCTAAGCTTAAATTTCTTTAACTTCCACAAATTTCCTATAAAAGCGCCGCTTTGGATTCTTGTGAATTTATTTCCTTAGTATTGATTGCATAAGTAGGGATACTCATTTAAGCATTACAATGAGTGATATCTAACTAAAGGGCCACACGTATCCGTAACACAGTTGTCTTGATTTTCTCAGGGCTGGAGTGTTTTCTTTCTATTTTTATTTTAAAACTAGGCAGCCGGGATGTCATGGATTGGACATTTGTCTCAGGGATCGAAGTGAAGTGGTGGTCAGTGAGCTTACTTGCCAAGACACTTGTCAAGATCCAATCCCCAGCCGATGGACCCCCCCCCCCCTCCCCGGTTATCACAGCTTTAGGGTCGATCCATTCTCACGAAATATGCCTCAGAGAGTATTCCGAATTTTTTTAAGGAAATTGTCTCGAAAGTAATAACGACGATAAAGGAAACTGGCCATCCTACCTCATATGCTGTGGCCTAGAGTTTGGGAGGGCATAACACGTTCATCCCCAACCGCGGTGTCTGCTATGGGGGTACCATTACCTTTACTTCAAGAGGTTGTGGAATATCCAGTGCAGTCCCCAACAGATATTTCGTCCAAGAGATCCTCACCATGATACTTAAAGACTTAAAGTAGAAGTGGGCGAGGGAAGCATTCATACCGTGTTTCGCGTGGGTCTTTGTTATTTGCCGAGGAATCCATCAGATGCACCACTGTGTTGAGTTGAGTTTAGTTGAGCTGAGTTAAGTTGAGTTGAATTGAATTGAATTGAATTGAGACAAGAACCGACATTACTGCACTCTGGACATTCCCAAAAGCGCCGAGTCCTAACCTTCAACAGCCAGCAAAGAGTTTCAATGTTAATAATGCCCGTTGCAACCTAATCCCTCCCGTTAGCATAGGGACATCCTTCTACAAGGTGGAGCACCAGTTTAGCCCCCCCCCCCCCAAAAAAAAAAAAAAAAAAAAAAAAAACCAGGCTTACCTCCCAAGTTCAAGTTGTGTCCTGCGTACCGAGGAACTGCAAGTTTGTGGGGAGCACAGTTAATAACCGAGGCAGTCAATATTACAGGGGTGACGCTCGGTTGATGGACATCTTGTCCTAGTCCCCTTCCCCAGCACGAGGGCACTACTGGGGTGACCATGTATGAACCCTTACATATACTATATCAAATAAGTTATTACACTTAATTTCTAAGAATCATCGCAGGAGCTACGGAGTACGTGCTCTGCGCTTGATATAATCTTCAGTAGTCAGTGTAGATGGTATGAAGAGAAGAAGGCGAGGGAATAGAGAGAGAGAAGAAGGCTTAGATGCACAATTTTCAACAGCGAATCCTGTAGCAAAGATTGTTCCAAATCTTGTAATGTGAAATATCAATCCTACTTCCAAATTTCTAGCTATCCTCTGTGACTGTTCTCCCCATCTATTGCGCTGTGTAAGCCCACGATGAATTTGAGCCATGCTTCACAGACGTATCTATGTAGATGATGTTGTTTTCTGGATGTGATTGTTTCTCGACCAACTTACATCTACAGCAACATGTAAATGACATCAGTGTTACAACACGATTAACCGACCTTGAAAACCGATCTCGTCTTTGTTCGCCGGTGGTGCTAACCCAATCACCACCGAACGCACAACACCAGCTTCTAAAATGATCCAATCACGCGCTGGCCATATACAGGTTCAGGTCCCAGGTGAATGTGAATTGCTGCTGTTCATTTTGCATAAGGAACATATTAGGGAGCCACAGTGTAACAGTGGTTAGTGCCCTTGTCTGCTAAGTTATTGGCAAGGATTCAATCCTCATCAGTGGCAGAAATATTATTGTAATTATTACAGCCTTGAGGTCGACCTAGATTCAATTGGTACTTGAGGTTTTTAACAATTTACCATTTCTTCAGAGGGTCGCGGAAGCACCGTGGCTAGGACACTCATCTGCAGATGGTGGTTATGTATTCGAGTCGCCGTCAAGTCGGAGATTTCTAATATAACTAAGCTGCGCTCCTTGATCTAACCAGCCTAACTTAGGTACCGGGAAATGTTGTGGGAAGTAAAGATGACAGACGTGATATTGACCACATCACTCATCGAGTCGCGATTGGTCTGTACTGACGGGTCTAGCACCATATACCCAACAAGCTTCAAGGCGCGGACAATGGTTCTCTACTTATGTATTTTGTCTTCTCTAATTAAAGTTAGTCCCATTACATACACTGGCGCACGCGTTTGACATTAGAAGTCATACACACACTTTCACAGAGCAATGTTAGGTTTGGTGACCCGCTTCGGTTCTCGTCATCGATCCTAGATGAAAGTAAGTCTGTTGCAAATAGCACCGTTTGGGTGCAGAGTTAGACCTTAATGTACACTAAGTACTTGGGCTTAACCAGATGCTAAAATATGTATTCACCCGCATCACGAAACCAGTTTAGGGAGAGTCTATTAGTAGCAGAAGACAATGAATCGGTACAACTATCTCGGAACAGTTGTAACATCTGATGGGAGATGCCTTAAAGAGGTTAGAGCAAGAATCGATATGGCACATGAAGCCTTTTGCCAGATGAAAAACATACTGACCAATACAATGATGTCAATTGCAACGAGAATTGAGGTGTTACACAGAACCTGTACTTTTGTATGGGTGTGAAACGTGGACAATGAGCAGACAAGCTGAAAAACATCTAATGAAAGTGGAGATATGATTTCTGAGGAATATGCAATGAATACCAAGGACATACAGAACAATCAATGAGCAAGTCCTACAAGAAGCAAGTGAAAACCGTAAACTGTTTAAATAAATTAGACGCAGACAGTCAAAACTTTTTAGGCACGTTATGAGAAGACAAGCTGGAGAACTCTCGACAACTGGCAATATTAAGGGGAAAAGAACAAGGAGAGCGCAGAGAGGTAAATATCTGGATGGCTTGACCACATGACATGGTCGAGACAAGAACACAGAGCTGAACCACGACTCTGGAGATCGTGTGAGATGGCTAAACATGACCGCGCACGATTATCGGCATGGTACATGATTATGATGATACAAAGAAAGTGAACGACTCGGGAGGAGATGGCTAGATGGATTCAAAGAGAAATTGAAGAAATTAAATGTGAAGTTAGTACAAATAACATGATAAGTGACACACCTAACATTACATATGATTCCTCTCTGCAAAGCTTCACAGCAAAAGCCGTAGGACCAAAGAAGAAAGAAGAATAGGCACACAGTTGGTGATGTGGTCGTCTTTATTTCCATATTTCCTAGTACTCATTTTAGACTGGATCGATCTGAGAGTCCAGCTTAAATTTACTCATATATTTAAATCACCAGTGACGGGGATTGGAACACACGCCCACTGAACAGACATTCAGTCGTGCTAGCGACTGTGCTACCATGCCTCCCTAAGTGCTACATGAACACTGTCTTTACTGCCTATAATACCAACACTGTTGGTCAACCATTAATTAATTAATTCAGTAGCACAGGGGTGGGCAAACTTTTTGTGCTTAGGGCCACATTGACAAATGTAAAGCTATTGGGGGGGGGGGGGGGGGGGCGCATATATATTATGTCCACTTTGTTTACAGCAATCTATCACAATAAGTAATTATGAATTATTTATAGGTTTTTAAACAGTATAAATAACTAATTATTGCAATTTTATTTTACTTATATACTTATACATTATATTTTACAATATGGACAAATTTTACTGATTTGTAAATTTTACAATTTTGTATTATAATAACTTTTTATTATTATCCATCAACAGCTTTAATTTAGACACAAATCGACTACATTGTCACTACACTTGTTGAGATTTCTAATGAGGTGCATGTAACTGTTTGCAATTGTTGACAATATTCTTGAAATCTGGAGCAAGTTTACTTGTTTAAATTCGCATGATAGCATGCAAGTTGCAGTCCGACAATAATGACCTATTTTTAGATTTGTTAATCTGCAAGCAAGAAAATGATTGTTCGCAAATATATGTTGATTCAAACAATGATAACAGTTTAACTGCAACGTTTTTCAAGTTGGAAAATGATTCTTCTGATAAAGATCCACAGAAATCCAGCAAACCATCTTACTTGAATTTCTCTTTCAGGTCATGATCTGCTTGTAAATCAAGCAGCTCAAACTGTATGTCCTCTGTGGCTGTATCAGCTCTGCACTAAAAGGGGAACTGAGAATATTGAACTGTGGCTCTAAGTTCTTGAAATCTTGGAATCTCCATCCAAATTCTTCAGTCAATGCATCTAATTGGGTTTTGTACTTTTCGGTTATTTCACCAGAAATGATTTCTTGTTTCAGCAAAGGGAAGTGACAAAACCTTTTTTTCACTTGCTTGTCTGGAGAACAATGAGAGTTTTGCCTAAAGATTTTACATGTACATACAATTCATGTGCAAACACACCATTGCCCTGAAGTTTGACATTCAGTTCATTTAACTTTTCCATAATTTCAATGGCAAATATAAAGTCTAACTTCCACTCTTTATTGACAATGTTAGTATTAAAGTCACATTCGATGCCCTTCATCTCTAGGAACATCAGTATTTCTTCTCAGAGGTCCCACACTCGCCTCAACACCTTGCCGAGACTCTGCCGTCGAACACTGATGTGGTACAGGACATCGGAATTTTTCAGTTTCCAAATCATCAAGTAATGCCTTGAACTGTCTGTGATTAAATTCTCTTAATCTGATGAGGTTGATGATCTGACAACTTGGTCAATAACGTGCTTGATATTGAAAACAGTTTTACACAGTCTTTATAGATGGATCACACAGTGAAGTGGTAATAATGTGTGGTCAGGATATTCTGCTATAATCTTATCACTTATCAACTTTACCAGGCCTACATTTTCCAGTCAAAGCACGAGCTTCGTCAGTTGTAACACTTGCCATCTTGTTCCAAACCAACCCAGTTCTACAGTTAGTAACAGCATTGCATATGTCATTGCCTGTTGTTGCGTCTCTGCGTGACTCAACACTCAGTAACTCTTCAGTGAGTTTGAAAGAAGTGTTTATTCCACGTATAAAATCAATAACTGGGCAGTATCATGTACATCGGTACTCTCTTTCAATGCAGAGAGTACCACAAATATTGTTTACTTGCATCTTGAAGTTGATACATTAAATTGTCACTTATCTTGTCAACACGTCTGATCTCAGTTCTCCTTGACATAGTAATGTTGTCAATTTTTGTTTATTTTGGTTCTCGACACATAATGTTTGCTGCATCTAGAAAACATTCCTAGATGAACTCATCATCAGAAAATGGCTTGTTCTGTTTTACAATTCTGCGTTATAGCACAAGACTAGCTTCTGTTACAGCATCTTAAATTGAAGACTGTTGAGTGAAAACTGATTGCTGTTTCTCCAAATTTTTCACCAATTCCAGGCATTTCCTTTCCCTCTCTTCGGTTGTTAAATACTATACGCTATCGGAATGGTTTGTTTGATAATGTCTTTTTAAATTGTACTCCTTGAAGACAGTCACTGACTCACGACACAACAAGCAAACTGATTTTCTACCGGCTTTTATAATACAGTACTTAATTGTCTATTCATCACTACAAACATGACATTCATCTCCAATTTTACGTTTCTTAGTGACAATCATTGCTTTAATAACATTCTAACAATTAGAATTTAAAAAAAACTTTAAAAAGGAAATGAATCAAAACCTACATCCAGCTGTGTGTGAAAATAAAATATTCGGAAAGCAAGTAGTAAACAGAATAAATTTCAGAAATATATCAAGACTACTACAACAAATAAATTTATTTGAACATTGTAAATGTGGAAATAATTTACAACAGCAAAAAACGTTTAAATTTAATAGTTTCTTGCAAAATAAATCATTCACAGGAGAAATATCTGTTTTTCATAAAATCATCCTTATCAAATTGTTACATGTCGATAAATATTTCTCTAGGTTAAAATCGATAAATTCCCATTTTAGCATTACATTACGAAGGACTTTTACAAAAATAAAAAATTAGAAATAAATTTCATCAAAAATGTTAAAACAATCATAACGGTACACGAAGTTCTGTAAAATTCAACAAAATAACTTAAAAACGAAGAGAAAAGTTTTATTTATAGATTATCTCGAGGGCCGCATAATATCAGTTGCAGGGCCGCATGCGGCCCGCGGACCGTAGTTTGCCCACCCCTGCAGTAGCATGCCTTTTGCAGAACCTCGCTCTCATAAAAACCATCTGGAAAACATCTCGTTCATAAGCAAGATGTCCCGCGTCCGATACTTCCATTAGGAGGTCATCTGTCACATCCTGCACCCATCTACTCTTTGGCCTTCCTCTTCCTATCTTAACGGGCATATATTCCTCCATTATTGTTCTCTCCAAACTTTCATGACCAAAAGTGACCAAAATATTTCAATTGTTTTTGTTTTTTTAGTCTTTAATAGCCAAGCTTCTTCAATATTCAGCTCTTATCGTATAGTTTCATTTGTTCGTTTCTTTATCCAATATATTCTTAGAACCCTTCTATAACATTTATATGCAAAGGAATTAGTGCGCTGTTCAGTTTGTTTAGTAAGTACCCAGGTCTCACAGGCGTATGTTGCGATGGGAAAGATGCATTGATTGTAGTTCTGTCTACCCTACACCACAATTTATTCAGTTGTAACTTAGGACAGAGAAGTCTAAATGCTAAAAACATCTTGAATAAACTCCCCGAAACTGTCACTTTACTTTCCTAAATTGTCACTGCAAACTCAACAAAATTGTCACTAATTCTAACCTTACCTTTAGTTTTCTGCTACATCTGCTGCTTCATATATTGCTATCCAAATAAGTGTGGCTTTTCAGTAATATCCGTCTCTTTCAACATCAACTACTTCATCCAGTGGAACAATTCTTTGAAAAGACGGCGTGTCCTGTTAGGTGTACTTTTGCTAGCTCAGGTGTAACTTAAATTCTTCTTTATGACCTTGTGCTGAGTCATAAGTTAGAATGGTGGAAAAGTGTCACCTCTCTCCCTGAATAGTGTGATAGAAATGATGAATAACTAGGCGCGTTTCCTCCTGTCATTTTATGTTTATTTAAAATAGAACGGAAGGCGCGGTAGTGTAATGGCTACAGGCTTGTATGCTGGCATGAAGGGCATCGGTTTAATTCACGTGGCGGCCGATTTTTAAAATTGTCTTGGGATCCCAGGTCGACTTAGTCTAAAATATGTACCAGGAACTGGTTTGGGAAGTAAAGACGGCCGATGTGATACTGACAATATCAATCGTGGAGTGCAGGTTGGGACGTACACGTATAGGTCTAACACCAAGTGTTCAACATCCCTTACAGTACACCTTACTGTGGTACTATGGTATTCTTTACTGTGGTACTATGGTAACCTTACTGTGGTACTATGGTATTCTTTACTGTGGTACTATGGTATTCTTTACTGTTGTACTATGGTATTCTTTATTGTGGTACTATGGTATGCCTTACTGTGGTACCGTGGTACGCCTGACTGTGGTACTATGGTAAGCCTTGCTGTGGTACTATGGTATGCCTTGCTGTGGTACTACGGTACGCCTTACTGTGGTACTATGGTACGCCTTACTGTGGCACTATGGTACGCATTACTGTGGTACTATGGTATGCCTTGCTGTGGTACTATGGTACTATTTACTTTGGAACTATGGTACGCATCACTGTGACACTATAGTACGACTCACTGTGGCACTGTGGTTCGCCGTACTGTGGTTTTATGGTACGCCTTACTGTGGTACTATGGTAGCCTCACTGTGGTACTATGGTACGGCTTACTATGGTATTGTGGTACGCCGTACATGACATCCTTTCCTATCACATATAACCCAACTGCAGATGTGAAGCTTCTGGAAATGTGAAAGAATGTATAACATAAAAGGGCTAACTAGGTGCCACGATGGCTATTGGTGAGTGTGCTGGTTTGCCAACACAGTGGTCTGGGTTCAACACGAGCCCTGGCAGGGATTTTCCCTTTCCATATGTCATGCATCGGTTCAGAGGTCGCGGGTTGTGAGCATTCGCTGGAACTTTTCTCTAGGACACTCTGCTGTGGTTGGAAATGAACAGGCAGACACATGGCTGGTGCCGCATCATTAAAGGGTGACTTGGTGCATCATAAGGCGGGTGTTGTGAAGGCCATCTGGGAGCGCGTGAATAATGCAAAAGAATTCATAGACTATCATGGTCTAGAGAGAATGGAGCAGCAAGGTGTAGTCAGGGGACCTGGTCGACAGTCGTCACTCAGAGGTAAAGCAAGGCTGACATATCATCAGATTGCAATGGGCACCATTAGTATTGGAACTCTTTACTGGCCGTTGAAGATGAAGACTTGACGCTTATGGGAATGCCCAGATTGCAATGATGTCGGTTCTTGACTCAACTCAACTTATTCCTTTCCGACCAGTATGGTTCCGTAGTTGACATGACCTCATTACATGGGTACAGGATAATTTTCAGAATTTTCTGAGAATTGCCTGAGACGAAAATGAGAGTGGAAGGAAACTGAACCCGACCTCATTATGTCGTTGTCCACCCACCCCCCCCCCCCCCATCCATCCATCCATCCATCCATCCACCCACCCATCCATTAATCCACTTATCCATCCATCTATCCATTCACCCACCCACCCATCCACCCACCCACCCATCCATCCACCCATCCATCCATACATCCATCCATCGTTCAGAAATCAATGGCAACAATTGAACATAAACTTACCAAGAAATCACGAACAGCCAAAACTTCTGGGGTTGACTGTGACATCCTGTAAAGGCGTGCAACTACCTTATCGCAGTGAGGTTGGTATAGATATTTTTTTCCCTGGCCCATTTTCAAATCTAATAACTACTTTAGAAATAGCAGAAATTTACATGTTAACAGTATTCTAAATCTACAGCCTCACACCATATTAAAGCTACAATTCTGATAAAAGTGACAGCTATTCACAGACATCCTGTCTGACTATTGATAAAGGTTTTGCCGTTCTGTTTGACAGCTGGCAGTTTAGCCTGGAGTCTGCCACGGTGTAATACCTGTCTTCTATCCCCCTCCCCCCCCCCCCCCCCGACACACACACACACTCACGTCTTGAGGGTTATCGAGGCGATTAAATCCATGATTTACTGCAGGCGGCGATGCAAAGACAGGTTGTCCCCGTAAGGCAGTGGTTACTTCGAGCTTTCCAGGCCCCGATAGCAGTGAATTCAATGGGATATCTTCCCCAATTTACGACACGAAGCAGACGTAATGATACCAAGACGCACTGGAAAGGACGAACGGACTTTATTTTCAAATGATCACAAATTGGGCACGCAGGCCCGTATTTCATTTCGCCCTTCAAACCACTCATCTCTCGCACATCAATTATCTATCTCGAATATTACATTTATATTAAAAAAAAAAAAACATTGTAAATTGAGAGATGTAAACATAAACCAATTAAAAAATTCATATTTCAAGATTATACAGACAGGAACAGGGATGACAAGTATGGAAATGTCGTGGAGGAACTGCCAGAGATAACAAAGTATAATATTGTTTTTAACATTAGTGTAACTGTTTCCTTAGGGGATGGCTGGCGTAAAAAGAAGAAGAGAAGAACTGATCCTTCACTGATCCTTCATGACTGCACTTAACGAAGAATAAATGTAATTAAGGAATGAAAATAGTCATCCCATTATCTCCCATTCTTGGTATCTTGCTGTGCACAATTTCATTCAACGACTTGTTCATACGGTGCTTGTTGTTTGGTTGGTTAGTTGGTTTTGTCTGGTTGATTTGGTTGGATGTTTTGGTTGGCTGGTTGATTTGATTGGTTGAACTGGTTGATTGATTTGATTGGCTGGTTGCTCTGATTGGTTGATTTTAATTGCGTGGTTGATTGTGAATCCTCTGGAAGACTGAGTTTTAGCGTCTGATGCGTTGGTGTTCAGGTATCCTAAACACTGAAAGGACTTACGTTTATCGGAGTGAAATTGGTATACAAATATTTTTCCTGATACGTTTCCAAGCTACCATTTCCACGGGTGAAGATGGTGCAGACTTGCATTTTCCTCTCGATGTTAGGAAACTAGCGGGATGTTCAAGACTGGTTTTGCAACTTCACATCTGCGAAGAGACGTGTTAGGTTGTAATCAGATGATGACCGAGCCCATCACATGCGGACTGGCTGAGAGTAGACCTCTGCTGGTAGTGTTTCCCTCACAGATTTTAGGTATGTTATTGTCAACCCTCTCAGCCAACGCCCATGAGGAAACTATCGCAGCTTAACTATAGCCTTGTTGTTCACTAGTGGAGCAGTTGACTCTTATCATTCATCCACTAGTGAATGCAAAATATGGGAATACGTTTAAATTCCTGGCTAGTTACATAGCTATTGCTACCCGTTATCATAATGCCGATAAGCGTGGGTGGTCATGTTTCGCCATCTCACACGATCACCAAAGTCGTGGATCAGCTCAGTGTTCTTGTTTCAGCCATACCACCTGACCAAGCCATTCAGGTATTTACTTCTCTGCCTTCCCCATGTTCTTTTCCCCTCAATCTTGTCAGTTGTACTGCCAGGTGAGTATGATTGAAACGGTATGGTGTTTACACATACAGTGATTTACATTATTGGGTGGTACCATTAGTCTGAGATGTTACATTTGAGTTACGGCACGAGATAACATCACTGGTTCGATATTTCAGCAGTGAGTTACAGCACTACCTGCCAACAACCTTAATGACGTAATCAGTTGTAGTTAATCGGATCCATTTTCACGTCATGAGGTGCACTGGGTATACGATGTTAGCCCCACATTCAGACACCGATCGGCCCTCGATGGGTGATGTGGCTGACTGCCGCTTTAATGAGGCGGGCCGATACCTCACTTCTATACATCAGAATTAGCTCTATTTGATTCCCACGAACCCTGTTTCTCACCTTAATTGACAGTCGGCATACTGCGCGGAGCATGAAAAGTCCCAGGAATTGTAACAAAGGTAAAGTAAAGAACCCTTTTCCACACCTTGAGGCGCGTTGGTTATATGGTCATCATCATCAAATGCACTGCCAGCTGGCGTAGTCGTTCATGACTCTCCACAGATCTCGGTCTTTGGTGTTCTGGATCAACTCTGCTGGTGGTATTCCTCCATGCTACGGTCTCAATCCATCCATCATAATTTATCTTTCTGGTTATATTTTGCTAGCGCCATATTTTTATATACCAGACGGCATTCGATGAGTATTGTAGTCAGTATCACACCACCCGCGTTAGTTCCTAGAGAATTTTCTGGTAACCAAGGGGGTTGGGTTGACCTGAGATCCTAGTTCAATTAGAGCAATTATCCCGGCCTCGATATAAATTTGAACACAAGATCACCACGTCGGCAGGCAAGCGTGCTAGTCACTACGCTATCCAGTCTCCTTTAACGTAATTAACTATAAGATAAAACAAAAGTCACGCAAATAGAAAACCAACCTTTAACAATATCGCGGTAATCAGCAAGTTGCTCTTATCGTGGACAAGCAATAACAGATGATGGCAGAAGTGAAACAGAAATCAAAAAAGAGAATAGGAATGGTCAAACATGTTTCAACATTGTGAAATCATTATTAACATTTAGAGAGATTAACAACGCAATAAAAATGAGAATTGTCAAATGTTATGAATATTCAACAATACTACGTGGCGCGGAAGCCTGGACAATGAACAGGCAATTAGAAAGCCGAATACAGGCCATGGCGATGTGGATATACAGAAGAATATGTCGTATTTCATGGAAACACACACACAAAAACAAATAGAGGTTCTAGAAAAAACTAGTAATGAAAACAGATGATGAAAGAAAAAAAGAGTCAAGTTAAAATTTTCGGCCATGGTAAAAGACATAATACTCTTATAAAAACCGTACTGGAGGGTAACGTTGGGGGCAAGTAAGAGGTAGCAACCATCAAGTGGGAAGATCACATTAAAAGATGGACGAACAGCAGACTGACAAAATACACAATCACGGTGAGAGACAGACAGCGTTGGAGATCCATTGCAGCCAACTTCATTTTGGAGACAGCACCTGATTGACTGAGAAATCAAAACGATCAAAACGATTACATACACAAACATCTACCCAGAAAAAAAACATGGAAACATATAGTCAAGCAAGGAAACTATATTTGGCAATGTAAATAAGGACAGCTAACGGATGTGTGTTGAAAAAAAAAATAACCCAAGCTACTTTCTAAAAACTTCCTACCTCTTAGAGAAAAGACGACGGGAGCTATAGCATAACCACAGTGCTTAATAACAAAAACGTAACACTATGTTCAACGGAAAATCCAGACGGCTAAAATAGAAAGAATATTTTCTTCCTCTTCTTCCTCGGTGGCACTCAGACGTCCAATTTAATGTCTCCACTAAGAGCAGTAGTTAGTTTCGGATTCATGACTTTCCGGTACCGTTTTTGTGAAATGACGTTCGATGATGCCATATTTGTTTGCGTTCATTGTTATCAGATGGGCATGACTGTGCGAGCTGACTAGACGTCTGTGTGTGTGTGTGTGTGTGTGTGTGTGTGTGTGTGTGGCTCTTACTCTCTGTCTGTCTCTCTCGCTCTCTCTGTGTCTCTCTCACACACTCTCGCCCTTTGTCTCTGTCTCTCTCACTCTGTGTGTGTGTCGCTCTTACTCTCTGTCTGTCTCTCTCATTCTCTCTGTGTGTCCCTCTCACACACTCTCGCTCTTGTCTCTGTCTCTGTGTGTGTCACTCTTACTATCTGTCTGTCTCTCTCACCCTCTCTGTGTCTCTCTCACACAATCTCGCTCTTTGTCTCTCTGTCTCTCTCACTCTCTCTGTGTGTTTCTCTCACTCTCCCTCTATGTCTCTTTCATTCTCTATCTGTCTCTATTTCTCTTTTCTCTGTCTCACTCTCTCTCATTCTCTCTGCTTCTCTGTCTCACTCACCCTCTGTCTATCTCACACTCTCTTTGTCTCTCGCTCACTCAATTTGTCTTTCTCTCACACTCTCTCTGTCTCTCTTTCTCTCTCTCTCTCTCTCTCTCTCTCTCTCTCTCTCTCTCTCTTTCGCTCACACATAGAGATCCGACGAACCTATGTAATCCATGTGTTAAATATGATTTTTCAATCTGTTGTGTCCTGTTCGCAGAATACCAATTATGACGTGATCTTGTCTAGATACTTGAATACAAGTACCATTGTTATATAGTCATTGCGGATAATATTTTCAAGGCTGTACAACCCTATCATCCCGATGAATTATACATAGAAGTAAAATATTAAGAAAATATTAGACGCGAAATACTGATGCAAGAAATAAAAACTGCTATAAAGAAGAACTAAATTGTGAAGCTCCAAGTAACATTTTCTCACAAGAAGAGGTTCTAACATGCGAACCACAAATTGAAGAACCTACATTTGAAGAAATCCTATATGTAATCACACGACTTAAAAACAATAAGGCAACTGGGACTGATGGAATTGCTGCTGAATTTATAAAGGCAGGTGGCCATGCATTACATCTAAAGCTATACGAACTAATAATAAAAATCTGGAGGACAGAGGAATTACCCCATGACTGGAAAGAGTCATTATTGATACCTATCTTTAAGAAAGGAGACAAGTTCCAATGTGGAAATTATAGAGGAATATCACTACTGTCCACAAGCTATAAGATACTATCCGCAGTATTACTAAATAGACTAAAACCATATTCAGAAGACATATTAGGTGACTACCAGGCGGGTTTTAGACAAAACAGATCAACAATAGATCAGATATTTATCTTACGACAAATAGCCGAGAAACATTGGGAATATAAAAGAGATCTCCATAACATTTTTGTGGATTTTAAAAAGGCTTATGATAGTGTCCATAGGAATAGTCTATGGAATGCTATGCAGGAATTTGGAATACCAAGGAAGTTAATCAACATGACCAGACTATGCATGGAAGATACTTATAATATAGTAACATATAAAGGCAGGAAATCAGACCCCTTCCAAATAACATCTGGCTTGAAACAGGGTGATGCACTATCGCCGCTACTCTTCAATCTGGCTCTAGAGAAAGTTGTAAGGAAGGTAAAGGAGGAATGTGATATTGGAGGAACATCCAAGCTGCTTGGTTATGCAGATGATATAGATATTATAGGGCAAAGTGAACAAAAGACATTGGAAATATTAACTCACTTAAAGGAAAAAGCCCAACAGATGGGACTGGTTATCAACCAAGATAAGACAGAATATATGGTAATTTCAAGAGACGGAATGGCTAGAAACTCTGGCCACATACAAATAGATAATATGACCATTAAAAGAACGGAAACATACAAATACCTGGGTACGATCTTCAACTGCTCCAACATCATAAGGGAAGAAATACAAACTAGAATCAATTCTGGAAATAAGATATACTATGCACTACAACATCTACTAAAATCAAAGGCGCTATCTCGTAACACCAAAATCACAATATACAAAACACTGATCAGACCAGTTGTGCTGTATGGCTCTGAAACCTGGAGTACAACGAAAGGAGACGAAGCCTTGTTACAAACCTTTGAGAACAAAATTTTAAGACGCATCTTTGGACCCATTAGGGATACACAAAGTGGAGAGTGGAAAAGAAGAAGTAACAAAGACATTTATGATCTGTTTAAGTCCCCGCTAATCACTGGTATCATGAAGGCTAATAGACTACAATGGCTGGGGCATATAGAAAGAATGGAAGATATTAGGGAAACAAAACTCGCTTACACTCAGGAAATAAATGACCGTAGACCCCGAGGTAGACCAAGAAGGCGGTGGAGAGATAATACATGTACAGACCTACAAGCACTTGGAATCAACGACTGGCAAGAGAAGGTCCACCAGAGAGACGAATGGAGACGGATTGTATTTGCAGCAAAGAACCTCAATGGCTCGGAACGCTGAAGAAGAAGAATAAAGAAGATCGATTTATTTGGTTGTTTGGAGTTTGAAAATTGATCACAATCCACAACCGGTAACGCTGATTGTATTTCGGTACGAACCTAGGGACTTGTCCACGTCGGATTGGAAGCATCAGACATCAGTTTTGCTCTCATTGAAAGTCTCAAAGAAGGTCGGGAGCCGCGTTGGCCCAATGGCTAGCAGACATACCTGCCGGCTCGCTGGTAACGTGCTCTACTCCGCCGATGCGGAGGCAACAACATAGACGAAAGCCCGGGGAAGAAGTCGGTTTCTCTCTGCCGAAGAAGCTAGGATATGCGTGAGGACAGGAAACACCGGAAGAACGGCGCCCACCACCAAACACCCCCCCCCCCCCCCCCACCAGACACATAATCAGTTAATCAGAAAATGAATATTCACAGTTTGTCTTCAGAAGAAGATTGGTCTGCACAACTTTTGATAACAATTTTGGGACACCTTTGAAATTACGAAATAAAGTGACTACTATTGTCTATTTACTTTGACCAACATGTAAATACATACATGGAAAGCAATGTCCACAAGATAGAAAGGATAAATATCAGCAAATCACAAAGCCCACTAATCATACAAATACACAATACTTAAGTAAAAGAAGTTTAGGCAACATTTTCTCAGAGGACGGAAGATTCCACAGGTGTTTAAAGAAACACTTTTGCGTATCAGCTATCACAGTAACGCGCAACAATCCGGAAATTATGATGGGAGCCAAGCGACAACTGATAAACACAGAAATTATGATGGAAGACAAGCGACAACTGATAAACAATCGTATTTTTATCAACACATTGTCATCGTCGCCAAATTTACAGACAGTTAACTTTCCATTTTCTTATTAGCAAAGGGGGCGCTGAAGGGAACTGTTCACCCCACCTTATTATACCATGACCTAAATGCTAGGGTCTTCTTATTTTCTCTCCTCCCCACCCCTAAGGCAGTATCTTCCATAGGAATACCCTTTTTTACATACAAAGTAATGGAAGAGAAATACACGTCCCTTGTGAATGCATATATTGTCATATCTTGACAATCTATAGCTGAACGAACTTTATTAAAAAGGGTTAAGAACTGGCCACGCAGGCCTGTCTTATATTCACACCCTATACCTCTTGTCAGCAGCCAAATTCAACATGCAAAATAAGACTTAGAAAGGAATCTTGGTCGTTATACAATAATACTTTCATAATGATTACACGTACACAGCTATCTTGCTTTCGTACAGTTCACAATGATTTTAAGTCTGCCTTCAAAAACACATTCCAAACTTAAAGACATAGCAGTTTTCAATCAATCAATCATGTGCCGTGCCGGAAAGCGTGGGTGGTAATGACTCGCCATTTCACTCGATCACCAGCGTCGTGGATCAGCTCAGTGTTCCTGTCTCGTCCATGCCATATGGCCAAGCCATCCAGGTATTTTCCTCTCGGTCTGCCTCTTGGTCTGTTCCCTTCGATCTTGCCATTTGTCACCAAGTTCTCCAATCCATTTCTTCTCATAACATGTCCAACAAATTTTGACTGTCTACGTCTAATTTCTCTAATCAATTTACGATTTTCATTTGTCTCATGTAGTACTTGGTTTTTCGTTTTTCTATCTGTCCATGGTATTCTTTTCATTTTCCTCAGAAACCACATTTCTGCAGCCATCAGATGTTTTTCAGCTTGACTGCACATTGTCCAAGTTTCACATCCATACAAAAGAACAGGCTCTATGTATCCCCTCAACACTCTTTTCCTTGTTTCAATTGACATCCTTTTATTGATCAGATTATTTTCATCTTGCTAAAGGCTACTTTCGCCATGGCGATTCTTGTTCTAATCTCTTCAAGGCATCTCCGATCAGATGTTATGACTGTTCCGAGATAATTGTACCGATTCACTTGTTGAAGAATATTCCCATTTACTTGTATATTACATTGTGGTACTTCGTTCTTCCTAGTGACGACCATAACGAGTGTCTTTTTACAATTTAATTCTAACCCAGTTGTTCACTGTGTACAATAACCGCATCTACTAATTGTTGCAGATCCTGCGCATTGTCTGCAATCAGTACTGTATCATCTGCATATCTAATGTTATAATGTTTCGTCCTCCAGTGCTGACTCTATTTATATCTTCTGCATTTCTGAAAATATTTTCACTGTACAGGGAAAAACTATCTGGAGACATTACACATCCCTGCCTAACACCTCTCTTAATAGGCTGATATTGTCCCACTTCATTATCAATCCTTATGGCAGCTTGTTGTTTCCAATATATGTTTTTTATAAGTCTAATGTCTTTCCCATCAATTTGTAGATCTGCAAGCGTATCCACCATGTTGACATGTCTAACTCTATCAAAAGCTTTTGTGTTGTCAATAAAGCAAAGATGTATATCCCTGTTTACTTCTATAGCACGTTCAATAACTGTTCGCGGCATATACTCAGCATTTACTTTACTCTTTCCTTCCACAAACCCATATTGTTCTTCCCCTATTCCAGGTCGTAATTTCTTCCTCATTCTTTGCATTATAATTCTTAGCAAAATCTTTGTGATGTGACTCATTATACTAATTGTTCTATGTTGATCACATTCCAAGGCTAATGATTTCTTTGGGATTGCAATAAATAAAGAGTTACATAATTCAGAGGATATATCTCCAGTATCATATAATGTGTTCAGCAGTCTGGTGACTTGATCTAGTCCATATTCTTCTAGAGCTTTAATCATTTCTGTTGTGATGTTTTCTCCACCAGGGGCCTTGCCAGTTTTCATATGCTTAAGAACATTTCGAACTCCCATCTTCAAAATTGGTGGTCCTTCATTATTAAATCTAATATCATACTGTTCCTCTCTGTTATCCTCATAAAGGTTTTTCACATAATCTGCCCATACATGTATAATCTGATCTTTTTCTATTATGATTTTGCCATCTTTAGTTTTTAGACAGCCTGCTGATGTACTTGTTCTTTTATTAGTAAGTTCCTGAATTCTTTTGTGCACTAATATGGTATTTTGACTGCTATGTTGTTTTTCAATTTCTAAGCACTTTTCCTCAAGCCATGCTTCTTTTGCCTCCTTACATAATATTCTGACTTGTCTGTGAATTTCTTCATATTTGGCAGAATTATTTTTGTTGAATCTTCTTGTTTCCATTAGGTGTAAAATTTCTTCAGTCGTCCATTTCTTACGACCCATCTGCTTTAATTTTGGAATAGTTGTTTCTGCAGCCAAACTGATTGAATACTTCAACATTTCCCATTGATCGTCCACATCATGGAATAGGATCTCTAGATCAGACAATATATCAAGTCTTTTCTGTACTTCTTTGTTGAATTTGTTTTGTATTTCCTTGTCATTACTCAATGTACACAAATCATATTTAGTGTTTTCTGTTATATACTTGACTTTCGTCAACTTTATCCTCAATGTTCCTGTGAGTAATCTGTGGTCGCTATAACAATCAGCACTGGGAACTGTTTTTGCTATAGTTAACGCGTTTCTAAATCTTCTGCTAATCAGAATGTAGTCAATCTGGTTTCTAATCCTGTTATCAGGACTCCTCCATGTCCATAATCTTCTAGGGTGTTGCTTAAACCAGGTGTTTCCTACAATCATTTCTTGTTCTTTTGCCCACTCTACGAGTCTGTATCCTCTTTAATTTCTCTCTCCTAAACCATAGTTTCCTAATGTGTATCTATCACCTTGATTTCCTACTTTTGCATTGAAGTCCCCTAATATGATGTTTATTTCTGAATGTTTACATTTCTCTATGTCATTATACAATTTCTCTACACTATCTTCACTGGATTCTCCTGTTGGGGCATATACTTGAATAACATTTATGCTAAAAAGGTCTGCCACTTAATTTGAGTTGAGTTGAGTTGAGTCAAGAACCGACATCACTGCACTCAGGACATTCCCATACGTGCTCAGTCCCCTCGTTCAACAGCCAGCGAAAAGTCATACTACCAATCGCTCCCACCGCTATCTGATTAAAAGTTCTCCTAGTCTTCCCTCTCAGTTTTGAGATTCTTCCAGAACCCCTGTCGATCCCCCGCAATCTCATTCTTTCCACATATGGGTTCTCAATATGTTCCTCCGCCTTCTCCACCTGGTCCCACAAGCGCACGACCACCTCCCCCTTTGTCCATAGGCAAGATACCACCAAGAGGTGCATTCCCTGCTAGCCTATCAGCCTGTTCATTCCCCCGTACACCCGCATGGTCAGGGCCCACTTAATTTAACTAGCAGTTATATTGTTCACAAAAAGAAACAGAACACTTTTGGTGTTACTTTTATAAAAGATAGTCGCTGATTGACCAGCTCCGTGGCCGAGGAGTTAGCAGCTTTCTCCGCTAACCCCGAATACTCTCGTCACGTGACGCGACGAGAATTAGCAGTGGTTTGAATCGTAAAAGTGACTTATGAGAGTATGGAGCCGGTCGCTCAGAAAGTCGTGGCGTGCTGATGAGCGTAATCTAGCCTAGGAATCAACATACAGCTGAAAGATGCTGGTGTTGACCGCAATATCCTGAAACAGGATGGAAACGCGGAAAAAAAAAAAAAAAAAAAATTCGCTGATTGGACATGAGTTAACCTATCGACTGTGTCCATCTGGTTAATAACTTCTCATGGTTACCTGAATTGTACTCACCTCATTATTCGTGAGGTCATGAAAGAGGTCAGGGTCAAATCAATTTTTGACAATAACTCGTGACAGCTTCATTATAATCCCGTGAACCTTACTGAACACAAAACTATCTGGCCATATTATTGAATGCTTATAAAAGATTGACGCTCCTCGAATAAATTCAGTTGAAAATCCAATGCGCAATTAAGGCTCATCTCACTACAGACCAACTCATCGTCATTGGACGTTTACAGGCTGGACAGTCAAAAAATGAAGTAGTCAGAGAATTTAATGTGGTTAGAAGCACCATTAGTCGCCTTTCGAGGCGATTTCAAGAAACTGCCTCAGTGGCAGACAGGTCGCGCAGTGGAAGACCTAGAATCACAACTGCTGCCGAAGACCGCTTCATACGGCTGCGTAACCTTAGGAATCGATTTGCATCTGCGTCCTCCACAGTCCTGCCAATGCCTGGGGCTCGTTGAAGTTCAGATCAAACGGTCAGGAACCGGCTGCACGACGCTGGTCTTTTTGTTAGAAGACCCTACAGAGGTCCTGTTCTCACGGACCGACATCGCCAGAACCGACTGCAGTGGGCGAATCAGCATCGTCAATAAAATGTTGGTACAAATTTGCAATTGAAACTGCAATAATGTTGCGGTTCTATTTTGAACAGTATAATGTGGAGTTTAGATAAGATATAATTGAAATAAGTGAGAAAATATCTAAGCATACTATACAATATAACTCTTTCCAGAGTCGGAAAACGTGTATGTTTTAATTATTTGAAAGCTTAGAATTTAAATAAACTAGAATATTGCAAATCAATGTATAAAGTAAACATTACACACAATTACGTACATGAGATTGTTCAGCTGTAGAAAAGGTTGGATTAGCATAAGCAATAGAACAATGAGAAGATGTCATGTTGGAAGATACTGAGTTTTGAACAAATAATCTAAACGTACTTTATGAATGAGTTTTTTGTGGACTGAGACTTGATGTGGTTTACAAGTGCATGCATATTAGAGATATAATCCTGACTAGGCAACTCCTTTGTTGAACATATCGATTCTAGACTTTGGCAACGTTAGGTGATGAAGGTGAAACGCCTATCTATGCATAAGTTTAAAAAAGTGGTTATAGTTAAGAGGGGGAATTGTTAGATAGAACAACACGAACCTTGTTGCAGAAATAACATTCCCTAAAGTGAAGATGATGGAACGTAAGAAAATGATAATGGAAGACATATTAAAACTAATAGAAATAAGAAAAACAAAATAACAAAAACCACCGTGAAAGTAAGAAGAGATTCATAGAAAAATTAGGAAATTGTCTAAAGAGGCAAAAGAAGCCTGATTTGACGAAAATTACAGGGACATTGAAAACCAATGTAACACCCGGACTAGCAAATTAATGCACAAAAGAATTAATTACATCATTAAGAAAAACACACACATATCAACGGGTTGCCTTACCAAAAAAATGGCAACATTATAAAAGAAAACGATCCAATTTTGCATGCATGGTCTGATTATGTAAAAGACTTTTACAACCATGCCCGAGAAGAACAGAATGATATTCCTTATAATAATGAAGGATTTGAAGATGGAAGTTTAGAAGGCTCTGAACCATATGACAATTGGCAAGACTCCGAGTCCACACAACATCACAACATAATTCTCAATGCCGTAGAAGAATATGGAATTGACCAGGTCATCAGACTGCTGAACACAATATTCGTTACTCAAGATATACGTTTTGAATTATGTATTTATTGCAATCCCAAAGAAATCAGGAGCCTTGGAATGTGATCAACATAGAACAATTAGTATAATGAGTCACATCACAAAGATTTTGCTACGAATTATCATGCAAAGAGTGATGAAGAAATTTTTTTTTTTTTTTTTTTTAGCATATCCTTTTACAGGACTTAGCTGTCAACACCAGCATCTTTCAGCTGTATGTTGATCTCTTGGCAAGATTACGCTCAGTATTTTGCCATTGCTTTCTGAGCGGCCGGCTCACATACCCAGTAAGTTACCGATGCGATTCGAACCACTGCTGATTTGAACCGTCATCACGTTACCGACACGAGTATACGAGATTATGGAGAAAAGTCATAACCTCTAAACCACGAAGCCGGCGATGAAGAAATTACAACCTGAAATAGGGGAAGAACAATGTGGGTTTGTAGAAGGAAAGGGTACAGTAAATGCTCTGTGTATGCTGCGAACAGTTATTGAACGTGCTATAGAAGTAAACAAGGATATACATCTTTGCTTTATTGACTACACAAAAGCTTTTGATAGAGTTAGACATGTCAACATGGTGGATATGCTTGCAGATCTACAAATTGATGGGAAAGACATTAGACTTATAAAAAACATATATTGGAAACAACAAACTGCCATAAGGATTGATAATGAAGTGGGACAACATCAGTCTATTAAGAGAGGTGTTAGGCAGGGATGTGTAATGTCTTCAGATCTTTTTTTTTTGCCTGTACAGTGAACATATTTTCTGAAATGTAGAAGATATAAATGGAATCAGCATTGGAGGACGAAACATCAAAAACATTACATATGCAGATGATACAGTATTGATTGCAGACAATGCGCAGGATCTGCAACAATTAGTAGATGCCGTTGTTGTACACAGTGAGCAGCTGGGGTTAGAATTAAATTGTAAAAAGACACAGGTTATGGTCGTCACTAGGGAGAACGAAGTACCACAATGTAATATACAAGTAAATGGGAATATTCTTCAACAAGTGAATCGATACAATTATCTCGGAACAGTCATAACATCTGACTGGGGATGCCTTGAAGAGATTAGAACAAGAATCGCCATGGCGAAAGTAGCCTTTAGCAAGATGAAAAGCATTCTGACCAATAAAAAGATGTCAATTGAAACGAGAAAAAGAGCGTTGAGGGGATAAATAGAGCCTGTTATTTTGTATGGATTTGTAACTTGGACAATGTGCAGTCAAGCTGAAAAACATCTGATGGCTGCAGAAATGTGGTTTCTGCGGAAAATGCAAAGAATACCATGGACAGATAGAAAAACCAATGACCAAGTACTACAGGAGACAAATGAAACTCGTAAATTGATTAGGGAAATTAGACGTAGACAGTCAAAATGTTTTGGACATGTTATGAAAAGAAATAGATTGGAGAACTTAGTGACAACTGGCAAGATCGAAGGGAACAGATCAAGAGGAAGACGAAAGGAAAATACCTGAATGGCTTGGTCACATGGCACGGAGAATACAAAACGAACGAACGAACGAACAAACTTTATTTTCAAAGGGTTAAGAATTGGGCCCGCAGGCCCGTCTAACATTCTGCCCTTATATCACTCTCTTTCATACATTATTTCATTCACACATCATTCAAGGCTAACAGAGAACAACAACAATATAAAGGATATGCATTATAAAGGCATGGGCAAAATGCGAACATTAAAACTACACGACACAGTAATATTAGATAATGGTCTGACACTTGTTGTTAGCCATGTGGAATATACTGGCCTACCAAATACAGGGACACTGAGCTGATCTACGACTCTGGTGATCGAGTTAAATGGCGAGTCATGACTGCCCACGCTTTCCGACATGGCACATGATTCATTGATTTGAATTATGTAAATCGTATCATTATAAAGTACCATACTGAAATTCTTGGGCGGTCAAGGTTCGCCATCCCACACGGTCACCAGAATCTGGAATCAGATCTGTGTTCTTGTCCCGAACATGCCTCGCTGCCAAAACATCAAGGTATTTATCCCTCTGTTTTCTTCTTGTTCTCTTCCAATCAAGCTTGCCAGTTGTCACAAATGTTGAAGTCCATTTCTCCTCATAACATATCCAGAAAAATCTTGACTGTCTATGTCTAATTTATCCAATAAATCTATGTTTTTCATGTGTCCCTTGAAGGACTGTCTCATTTGATGTTCTGTCCGTCCATTGTATTCTTTGCATTTTTCTCAAAAACCGCATTTTCCACCGCCTTTAGGTGTTTCTCAGCTTCTCTGTTAATTGTCCATGTTTCACGCTCATACAACAGTATTTGTTCTATATAGAACTTCAACACTCTCTTTCTCACTGCAGTTGACAACATTTTGTTGGTAAATATGTTTTCCATTTTGCAGTAGAAATATGTTTTCCATTTTGCCATGGAAATTCTTGTTCTAATCTATAAAATTTACATGTAAATGTACATTCATTGTAATCCCGAAAAAAATGAGGAGCCTTGGAAGGTGTGCAACATCGTACGATTAGTATTACAAGCCAAATCACTACGTTTTTGCTAAGAATCATCGTATAAAGAGTTAGGAAGAAATACTACATAAAATAGGGGAAGAAGACTATGTGTTTGTAGAAGCTGGGGTACAATAAATGCTGCGTATATGTTCGGAATATTAATGGAGCGTTTGATAGAAGCAAAGACCTTCATCTTTGCTTCAATGACTGCTCGAAGGCTTTCAATAAAGTAAGATATACCGGCATGATGAAGATGCTTGCAGCTCTACAAATTGATGGCACAGACCTTAGACTTGTAAAACAATCAACATAAATTGGAAACAGCAAGCTGTCTTAAAGAGTGATAATGAAGAAGATCAATATCAGCCTATTAAGAGAGATGTGCGACAAGGATATGTAATGTCTCCAGATCTCGTGTCCTGCTAACGATATTCAATTTAAGCTTCAGATTCCTCCGAAGTCGGAGAGTATGTGCCTGCACGGCGAGGAACCACAAATCTGCACACCAATAAGCCAGACATGGGACAACGGATACTCACGCAAACCTCAGTCCGGTATGACATCACACTGATGTTGGACAACAGGATGTCTTCATCCGACATACAGGACTTCGCACTGGAGTTCACAGCCAGCGAACACAAGCAAGCAAGCTTCAGATGTCAAGATTATATTGTCTAAAATAGCGAATGCTTTTTGAGGACAGTGAATACGGCATCAGATAACCTCTCGTCATTGATGCTTAAACGCTTACTGTCTGCCTTTGTATTCAGAGTAGACAAGACAACAGAAAGAATTGGTTGTTTAATTGGCTGTTTTTGTTTTTATTTATTTGTTGGTGAATCCGCTATAAGACTGAGTTGTAAGTCTTAAGTTCCATTCTTTGGCGTTCAGATTGTTGTAGCCTTCAGAAGGAATTGCTTCTATCGGAGTGAGGCTGGCGTAGAGACACATCTCACGACCAGGTACCAAAATGTCATCTCCACTGTGTTGCTGAGCTTTCCTTCCCTTCTCCACGAATAGAAACTATCGAAGTGTGCCAGACTGGCCCTTGTACTTCACATCTGCGGAGAGGCATATTAAGATGTCATTAAACCAGGATATAGTACAGCACAAAAGGTTGGCCGAGATTTTTCCTAAGGTGTTAACTTAAACGCAGAAGCCACATACAATATGTTACACGATTTATTGCCTGGCATGTTTCGCTGCATCTCGTCAGGTGCTCGCTGCAGAGTTATATATCATATTAAGTGAATAAATGAAAACTACTTAATATGAAATACTTAAAACACACAGACACTGATATTGTTCGAATGTGGAGCATTTATCCCTACGGTTATTTCAAATTTAATAGGAGCTTTTTCTTTTTGCATAAAACCGGCCAGAACCGCGTAACTGTTATATTTTATACATATCTAAAACGTTTGATTGCTTATTGTACACGTCGAGGTAACTGCTTGGGCATATTACCTCTATTCCTGATCCAAGGAAACCCTCCCAGCAGATACAATCAATAGTAGAAATGCCGCAGTGATGGTTGTTTTTCATCATCATCATCGTCGTAATCATCATTATCAAATGCCAGGCTGATAAGGGTTGGCGATCAATGTTTCCCATCTCACATGATCTCCAGAGTCTTGGAATAGGTCAGTATTATTGTCCCGATTATGCCATGTGACCAATCTATCTTTTCTACTCTTTGCCTTCCCCTTACTCTTTCCCCATCAATTTTGTTGTTGATCACTAAATAGTATAGTTAATTTCTCTTCATAATGTGAACAAAAAATGTTTACTTTTACGTCTAATTCTCTAATAAATTTACGGGTTTCATTGTTTTCTTGAAGGACTATCACATTCGTTTTCTATCAGTTCATGGTACCTATTCTTTGCAATTCCCCCAGAAACCATGTTTCTACTGCCGTTAGATGCTACACAACTGATAAACTTATTGTTCATGTTTCACAAGGATACAACAGTATAGGTTCTATACTGCACATCAATACTCTTTCTCAATGCAATTGACAGCTTTTTATTCACGATTGTGTTTCAGACCCTGCAACAGTCGACCTTTGCGGATAGCGATTCTTGATCTCATCTCTACCATGTGTTATAACTGTCCGAATATGGCTTGTCACGATTCACCTGTTTAAGAATGTTCCAATTTACTTGAATTTTACATCGTGGTATTTCTTTCTTCTGGGAGATGACCATACTAATTTTTATTTAAAAATCAATTTCAATCATTATTGCCCACTGTGTATAATTACCTCGCGCTAAATGCTTCAGATCCTATTCGATATCTACAATTAGTATTATATCACCTGAATATTAACAGTTGTTGATGTTATGTAATCCCAAGTCTATTCTTCTCACATCTTCGAAGTTTCTCTATTTTTCAGTGTATAGAACAAGTTTAAAACCGTTCACAATTCTGAAGCACACTTTGATTGATTTGGAAATGATCTACTTCTTTTCTATCTTTATGACAGGTAGCTTACTGTTTCTAATATATGTTCTTAACACGCCAAGGAGTATTCTCGTCTCTTTGGAGATCTGCAAGCATCATTATCATCTCGGCGCGTCTTACTCTAAAGAAAGCGTTTGTAGAGTCAATGAAGTAAAGATGCAGATCCGTGTTTTTCTATCTAAAGCTCCAATCTCGGCAAATACACATAGTGTATTGAGCCCTTTGCCTAGCTGTTTTCTGTTTTCTTTTCAAATATAGACGCCTAAGAATTTTCTTGGAACATAAGCTGTGGGGCATAGTGATCACTTATATTACAGTAAATGAGCCGACTTCGTGGCGAATGGGTTATGGACTCAGTTCGAGTATGAGTGCCGGTCGTCCAGAAAGCAATGCAAATTACTGAAAGTAAACTTGCCAAGAAATCACAAACATCAAAAACTGCTGGGGTTGGGACATCCTGTAAAGGATATGTAACTAGCTTTTTTCTAAAAGCTGCATATAAGATCGGATACCTGATGTAGCAATGCCCACACGAACACCTACCTGATGAAGCATTGCCCACATAAATACATACCTGATGTAGCATTGCTCACATAAATACCTACCTGATGTAGCAATGCCCACATGAACATCTGCCTGATGCAGCATTGCCCACATAAATACCTACCTGATGCAGCAATGCCCACATGAACATCTACGTGATGTAGCAATGCTCACATGAATACCTATCTGATGCAGCAATGCCCACATGAACACCTACCTGATGCAGCAATGCCCACATGAACACCTACCTGATGCAGCAATGCCCACATGAACACCTATCTGATGCAGCAATATCAACATGAACACCTATCTGATGCAGCAATATCAACATGAACACCTACCTGATGCAGCAATGCCCACATGAACACCTACCTGATGCAGCAATGCCCATATGAACACCTATCTGATGCAGCAATATCAACATGAACACCTATCTGATGCAGCAATATCAACATGAACACCTACCTGATGCAGCAATGCCAACATGAACACCTACCTGATGCAGCAAAGCCAACATGAACACCTACCTGATGCAGCAATATCAACATGAACACCTACCTGATGTAGCAATGCCCACATGAACACCTACCTGATGCAGCAATGCCCATATGAACACCTACCTGATGCAGCAATATCAACATGAACACCTACCTGATGCAGCAATGCCCATATGAACACCTACCTGATGCAGCAATGCCCATATGAACACCTATCTGATGCAGCAATGCCCATATGAACACCTATCTGATGCAGCAATGCCCATATGAACACCTATCTGATGCAGCAATGTCAAGATGAACACCTACCTGATGCAGCAATGCCCATATTAACACCTACGTGATGCAGCAATGCCCATATGAACACCTACCTGATGCAGCAATGCCCATATGAACACCTACCTGATGCAGCAATGCCCACATGAACACCTACCTGATGCAGCAATATCAACATGAACACCTACCTGATGCAGCAATGCCCATATGAACACCTATCTGATGCAGCAATGCCCATATGAACACCTATCTGATGCAGCAATGTCAAGATGAACACCTACCTGATGCAGCAATGCCCATATGAACACCTACGTGATGCAGC
The DNA here is from genome assembly GCA_963921405.1 of Cepaea hortensis. Taxonomy (NCBI): domain Eukaryota; kingdom Metazoa; phylum Mollusca; class Gastropoda; order Stylommatophora; family Helicidae; genus Cepaea; species Cepaea hortensis. The sequence continues at coordinate 42,130,288 of OY992887.1, read as the reverse complement.
AATGCCCATATGAACACCTACGTGATGCAGCAATGCCCATATGAACACCTACCTGATGCAGCAATGCCCATATGAACACCTACCTGATGCAGCAATGCCCACATGAACACATACCTGATGCAGCAAAGCCAACATGAACATCTGCCTGGTGCAGCCTTGCCCATATGCATCATGTAGCCCATCATCGTGGAGCATGTCCTTTGCAGAACGTCGCTCTCACTATGGTCCACGATACAGTTTCTCGATCTTTGCCAGTTCTTCTGTCTCCTGCATCCCCATGCCCGTGTCTGCTTTGTCTTGTGTCCATATTCGTGCTGATCGACCCATTTCTCTTTCCAGCAACCATCGCTTCCGCCATTGTTCTCCCCAATTAATTGTGACGTTCGTTAAACACGAGCAAAGCATCCCAGTCGCTGATACATGATGCTTCAATGAGTCAGCCATCCCCGTTGCCCGTATCCCCGAGAATGTAACACTTTCCCTCTTCCTGATCACGACATTCAAAGAACCCTTCTGAAATATTTAAGCTCAAAAGCAGCCACTATCTTCCTTAGCTATGGTGAAATAATTCATTCACATTAAAATAAATACCATGTCTAAGTAGCAGGGGCGTCCTGTGGGCTTGTGAAGTGTTAGGACCATCAAATTGCGCAGGCCTGAGTGCACAGAGGTATAGTTGACTAATCTGTCACTCCCGTAGCAAACGATGAGAGCTGAAACCAAACCCTCGTCCAACAGTGCTCATGTCATGGTCCGCTTAACCTCCAACCATCACACGAACGCGCCCGCTTCCATTGACACTAAGCAACTTATATTTGCAGCAGAGGCGGACTGCCGCAGAACACTTATTTTTATAGTCCACTCCATGTGACGTTGGTGATCATGTCTGTCCCTAGTCTACCGTCTCGTGTACTGCGAATCATTTGTGATGATATTGTCCTTCCTTGCCAAGATGTCAAATTATTCAACATCTTCTTTCTTGGTCTCCCACTGCTTCTCTTCTTCTCCAGTGTTCCTGTTGTTACAGCATATTTCAACATTCCCCTTCTCTATGACATGTCCAAAGATTGTCGACAGTCTATTTCTGATGCGAGTATCCAAACCTCTATATGAGTTAACATACAGTTGTTGGTTATAGTCTCAAGTTTCACGTCGGCAGTTAGAGGATCTCTTTTCAACAACAAAGGCCACCGCCAACGACCAGTATGGTCACTGCTGAGAAGGAAAGGAATGGCAAACTATCTTCTCATCAGATATAAACATCGTGTATCTTCACTTGTTATCGAACTGGCCGGTCTCCCTGGCCTAGCGGTTAGCGACTTTCTCCGTAATACCGTTTATCCACGTGAGCAAATGCAGCTGCGCGAGAATCGATAGCGGTTTTCACCGCGCCCGTTACGTAGGGGATATGTGAGCCGGCCGCTCAGAAAGCAGTGGCAAAATACTAAGCGTAATCTTGCCAAGAAATCAACAACAGCGGTAAAATGCTGGTTTTGACAGCGATGTCTTGTAAATAGGATATGAGAGAGAGAGAGAGAGAGAGAGAGAGAGAGAGAGAGAGAGAGAGAGAGAGAGAGAGAGAGAGAGAGAGAGAGAGAGAGAGAGAATCGAACGTATAAGACGCCAAATAATCAAAATGAGGACGTATTTACAGACAGACAAGGGAGACTATTGGTATAATTGTTTAGTGTTTCCATTTGGTGAATTATCTTCCTGTGTTTCTTACGACAATCAGAACGTGAAGTTTCATTATGGAATAAAGCTAATTAAAATGTCCGGTGGTTTAATTAGTTGTTAAATTGGATATTTACTGCAGAAATATTTCTGTTTCAAGAAACATACATTTCGTGACCAACTATTTTAGTGTCTATCCGACCAAAATATTTCCGTTTCGCATTCTCCATGCATAAGAAATGAACCAGTGTTTACATAACCAGCGGGTGACATAATGAGAAGCTAGGCACGCAACGTAGTAAAGAGTAACTGGTTTACTAGTGAGTGCTCCTCCGAAGTCGGAGAGTGTCTGCCTATACGGCGAGGAACCACCAGTCTGCACACCAATAAGCCAGACATGGGACAACGGATACTCACGCAAAACTCAGGTCCTGTATGCCATCACACTGTTGTTGGACAACAGGATGCCTTCATCCGACATACAGGACTTCGCGTTGGAGCTCAAGCCAACGAACCCAAGCAAGCAAGCAAGCACTAGTGAGTGCAAATAAAGTATCATTTCCCACACCTTGAGGCGTGCTAGATGTGTCGTGCTAGAACCATATTTGTATATATTACCAGGCACTCGATGTCTGATGTGGTCAAAGTTTAGTTGAGCCAAGAACCGATATCACAGCTCTCAGGACATTCCCATTAATGCTCCGTCCTCATCTTCAACGGCCAGCGAAAAGTCTCAAGACTAATATTACCAATTGCAGTCTAATTATGTGTACGTATTGCCTTTCTTCTGAGTACTGAGTGTCGGCCAGATCCCTTGCCCACTCCCTGTCGAACCATTATATCTAGGCTATGATGATGTTTCTGTTCTTCCACCAAATACACATGATCCCAAAATACACTGACCACACGTGCCATATCGTACACCAAAACACCATCTAGCAGTGCATACCAAGTCAATCTATCCGCTTGCACGTTATTACCATGTTCTTGGGGAAAGTTCTAATGGATACTCCCTACCTTTAAAATTTGAAATGACATATGCCACTCTGAACAAAGTAATACATCGCTTCGATGTTCTTAGCATGCTCTCTGAGCCCATTACAATAATATGTATGTGTTTTTTGTCTATTAGCCAGGGGTACGCCGCAGTGACTACCTCCATCCCCATTCTCAGGCTACATATCGTTTAACATATACCAGACCGGCTGCATCAAACACCACCCTTTGACCTTCGAGACAAAACCCCAGGCACTTATTTTGCCTCTGAGCACAGAGCCATCCTGATGGACTACATCTCCTAGGCGAGAATTGCTGAGAATCAATTACTGCACCTCCAATTCAGCGCAGCCGTCTGACCAATCCCTGCATCCCGGTCCACTGTAATTGTTAACCTGCACAGGTATGACTTTTCCTTTGGCATTCTGGACAATTTCTCTCCCAATACTCCCAAACTTACTCACTTTTAAGATTATGATTTTTACCTGAGCGATCAATAATGTTACATGTTCTGCGAAAGTGAAGAAAAGATTTGCCACCTACTCCTCCGTGCAGTCAGATCTGCAACATGTGATGGCGCTATTGCATCACAGATCCATACCAGCGAACTGCTTCGGGACAAATAGAACATATAAATATAAATAAAATATAATAAAAACACTCCCGTTCAACAACAAAAAGTAAGTAAGTAAACGACCACTTTCCACGCCATTCATTTCAGGTCAATATTTACGAGAATAAAAATAATAATTAGGCCTCGATCAAACTACTTCTTCAGCCTCGGTTATAACTGTGGTCCGTCTTTTGTGTGGATCCACGTCATGCGGTCTATGGGATATGTATTGCAAGGCATACATTTATAAACCGACTGGCATCGAATGGGTAATACATTCAGCCACAGGATGACTACTATCTGTTTTGCAGGACTAGGCAAGTTAATATCTTTGGATTCAGAAGACAGCAGACTCAGTAGTTACATGTTCACAAAGCTAACGAAATGCTCTACAGGAATACGTTGGGGGTGGGGGGGGGGGGGGTATGGGGTGTCAGGCATTGGTAGCACCTTTGGTAAGGATGACTCTCATGTCCTTTTGAGGATCCATCCCCCACTGGTCCAAGCCTGACATTTAGCTCACGCCTGTGGCTCCTAGTAGCTGTCAGCATGCGACAGCGGCCACCCCCCCCCCCCGGGCAACAGCTGTGAGAGGCTGGCTAAACCAAGCATGGGTAGCCGATTTGGTTTCAAACCAAGCGGTAAACTAGGGTATGCCTACCCAGCATGCGAAGACAGGATTCAGCAGACTGCGCGGATGAAATCACTGATGATTCAACGGGCAAGACGGCGTTTACCTGCAAAGCGTTGTGGAACGTAATGAGCACGGTAAGGCACGTAGAACGCCCTGGTCATCCACTGCACCTGTATTCGTCTCCAGTCGTCTTGATTTGTCTTGCCACTGGACTCAGATGGACTCAGGCGAGAGAGTGAGGTCGACGAATTGCGCAACTCTTCCTTACTTTAATCCAATTGATCGCGCAAGTCATTCTTCATCCAACTTTATATATATATATATATATATACAAAGAATGTCATGACGCTTCACACTGATACACTATGTATAACGAGTCATATATGACATAATGCTACAGGCTGGTACAGTATTTACAACCAGTCATGTTTGACTTAATGCTACACTCTGATACAATAGATACGAGTCACATATGACTCAGTAATACACACAGATATAGTATTTAAAATGAGACGTTTCATGATTGTCATCATTATCATGTGTCTTGTCATGTTTCGCCATCTCGCACGATCATCAGAGTCGTGAATCAGCACTGTGGTCTTGTCCCAACCATGCCATGTGGTCAAGCCATCCATATATTTACTTCTCTGTCCTCTCCGTGTTCATTTCTCTTCTATCTTGCCAGTTATCACCAAGTTCTTTAGCCTATATCTTCTCATAATGTGCCCAAATCGTCTTGACTGAGTGTCAAGGACCCACGGTACTGAATAGCCAGTGTTAGACAGGAGACAGGTTAGTTTCAGGATAGCAGGGCAGGTAGCCCGGTGTCCTTAACAATGTCAAGGTTAGTAACATAGAGTGGGGGGACAACCTGTACTCGGGTTAAACCCGTGTCCAACGGACCTAGAAAAAGCGCCACGCAACTCACGGGCTGTAAGAAGCTGCGAACTGGTGGAACGTACCTGTTTTCAGACAGACGGGTTTCGGACTGCGAGACGAACGGACATATGGTGGTGGCTGTGTTTCTTAAATGTTATGTTCTGATTGTAGGAGCGACTGTGTGACAGAGTTGGTAGAGTTAACTATGGTCGAGTTGGGAAGATTGTATTGAGAGACAGCGTGAGCTTTGTAATATACTATGGATGATTATAATGTTATTACGATATTTGGGTGAGAGTTGCGTGTTGCTGAAACGCAACCCGTGCGAGATTGATGACACGTAGCTATTGTTATTGAATAAACTATTTTACAATAGCAACGGCTGAGCGTGCGGGCGCTATTTCTGTATGCATGCAATTGTTTCACCTCTGTCCTGAAATGGGAGCCAGAGTTATAAGTATGTGGATTCATGACAGGGAGTGAAAGTGGGGGATTCGTCTGTGCGATTTTAACCGGAGACCAAAAACATATAGTATACGAAAATGAAAGAGAGTGAAAGTGATTGGCTTTCCAACACTATTTGAACCATAGATAAAGTCAGAGAGTGTGAATGTGTCACTCCCCAATATTATTGAAACCTTAAACTGAAAGAGAGTGTGTTATTTTCAATCATACGACAAAGGAAGAGAATGGAAGTATTACCTCTCCGGTCTTAATGTATGCACCGTAAAAAAGAAAGAGAGAGAAAGTAACTTATTCTCCAGTTGTGAACTGTATGATGTAAAAAGGATAAGGTAATATAGAGAAGAAAGAAAGAATGGCATAAGAAAGATTGGTTAATAATTAATACCACAACAAGAGAAGTGAGAAGTGCCAATACATCCTACTGAATGACGACCACTGACAATAGAATGTACACGTCCATACACGAATGAATACATACAAACCCATACACAGACGAATCGACCGTACACTCATGACATAATTACATCAAACACCTACTAATAGTTTACTTTCCCCAGCAACCAGATATGTCTTACTAAGTTACAGCGGTGTGAATCTATAAAGCCGATCGAACCCCCTTGGTGTTGAAATCCAAGTCCAAAGTAAAGCTCCGAACATCATCGGCATCTAAATATTTTTTCACTATTTTTGTAAGAGAAGTCCAGGTCTAAACTTTATTTTCTTCCCCATTGTATAGTTAGTATATATTATTGTGTATTTCCACACTGATTGTAAATTGCTTGTATATTGTAACTTTTTGTAATATATTGCCATTGTAAACATAACTAGCAACAGTTATGGCTACTCTTAATGATTTCATACAGTCAGGCCAAAAATAAGGATATACAGGAACAGAATTATCAGATTGGTGTGAAACTAAATTTAAAGAACAGGTTCAAATGGAAGAGACAGCGAGGGAATGAGCGCAAAGGGCGAATGAGAGAGAACAAAAGAAAGCTGAATTAGAAAATCAAGCCAAAATTAAAGAAGCAGAATTAAAGAAAGCTGAATTAGAAAACCAGACCAGAATTAGAGAAGCAGAAATTAACGCCAAAACTAAGAGTAAAGAAGCCGAATTAGAAATGAAAAAAGCAAAACTACAGGCACAAACTATGAAAGAAGAGATGGAAATGCAATTCAAACTAAAACAGCTTTAAATAGAAGCATAAACTAACTCAGAAACTAGCAAAATAGAAAGTAAAGAAAAAGAAAACAAATTTAAGAAATATCAAGGGATTGTTAAGAATTTCACCACAGGCGAATTCATTTCGGCATGGAATAAAAAATTTTGAGACTATCATGAAACACTATGAAATTCCATTGTCAGATTGGAATATAATTTACATGAAATGCCTTTCGGGTGAACCATTAAAAGTGATAGAAACTATTCCTAACGAATTAAGGAAAGACTTTGAATACATTAAGACCCGTATCATGCAACATTTTTTTAGATGCAGTAGGGTATCGTGTTCAATTTTTGAAACTACCTCCAAAACCATCACAAACGTTCTTAGACTACATTTTTGAGGTGAAGGATGTTTTCTGCAAATGACTCCCAGCAGCTAAAACAAATAATAATTTTTAACTCCTGAAAGATCTCATCTTAAAAGACAAGCTAATCTCTTCATTACCATTACCATTTTCAAGAGATTTGCAAGAAAGTGAATGTGAATCAATGAAAGAAATGGAGAAGCGAGGTTCCGCATACTACACAGCAAATAAAGACATTTTTTTCTAGCCTAGCTAAAGATACTGAATTTGTAGCTGCAGCAGCAGCAACATTTAGCAAGCCAATAACTAGTAGTTACAGTAAACCCAAAAGTTCTATTAAGTTTACAAACTATCAGTGTAAATATTGTCACAACAGCCACAAAGAAAATGAAATGTGTGATAAGAACCCAACTTATCAAAGCTATCTACAACAGATAATAAATAAAGAAGAAGATAAACGAAACCAGTATAAGAGGTTAACCAAACTTTTTTTGTGTGTAAGGCCTTCGGGCACTAGAGACGATCTTGTGAAGGGAGGGAGATTGCAAAAAGAGCGAATGTAGCAGTGTTTGATAGCTCATCTTCTGAAGAAGAAGAAGAAGAAGAAGAAGAAGAAGAAGAAGAAGAAGAAGAAGAAGAAGAAGAAGAAGAAGAAGAAGAAGAAGAAGAAGAAGAAGAACAACAACAACAACAACAACAACAACAACAACAACAACAACAACAACAACAACAACAACAACCAGTAAATGCAGTAGAAAGTATTGATGTATTTCATTTAGATAAATGTACCACATGTAATCAATTTCATACTGATAGTATTTTAAACTGTGGACATAGCGTGACCATTACTAACGAAGAGGCAAATGCAGTTATCGATTCAGAAGGTCAACTCAAATTCCATCAATGCTTTGTAAACAACAGACTAGCCAGCATCCTTCGGGATAGTGGATGTACACTCATAGGTTTACGAAAAGACTTCCAACAGCCCCCAGACTATACAGGGAAATTTGTCACATGTAGAACATTTTTCGATAATTTCGAAAAATATCCACTTGCGTGGGCATATATTCAAACGCCTTTTCTAACAGGCAAAGTAAAATGTGCTTCGCTTGAAAGCCCCGTTGTGACTTGATAATAGGATATCTACAAAAAGTAACAGAAATGTCACAACAACAGATCAATGCCTGGAATTGTAAATTCATACCAGCTGTTACAACAGCCACAACAAAAATAGAGTCTGAGAGAAACCAAACTAAGACTCCACAACAAGAACGCTCTACTATAGATTGACCCAACATATTGGAAGAACATTTCACTGGAGTAAAAAAAAAAAGTTAACATATCTGTTCATCAATATCTCAAACCCAATGAGCAGAAACCAAGACACAAAAACAGTGAAGTACATTCAACATCACAAATCAAACATCAGCCAAAGCCAAGCAACGCAAATCAAAACACTACAATAATGCTAATAGCATTCCTTTATTGCTTAACTATTGTATCTTTATGCGGCATTATTGCCTGTACACTGTGTTATTACAAATGTATGCCCAACAATAATCTATGTCCACATTCATATTTACAACCATGTAATGAAGATTAATCACCCAATCTTCACGACAAAACAATGAATTCAGTCTTCATTACTAAACAAATACGACAGCAGACAAACATGATGTAAAGAGACTACACGAACACAAAAACCAAAACAGTTACACTGACCCTGGAACAAGACAAAACGACACCAAGCCATACAACAATCCATCATACAGACACTGACGTAACGCAAAGTACAACCAACATCAAACACCACAGCAGACTAACAAATCAGACCCGAAAGGAAGATAACCATTCTACACGACAGTGCATCATCAAATTACAAACAAAATCAACGCCAAATTGTAACACCTGCATTAGGCACATGACAGAGACGGCACCATCAAAACAAAATACGACAAACAGTAACATGCAAACAATAACTATAGATAACTCAACACAGCTAATACCATATACCATACCATAGAATTTACATCAATGGCTATGTGTTATGTTTAATTCAACCAAAACACACTCATCGTGTTTTACAAAGACGAGACTGTTACTTAATGTCACTTACATCTAAACCAATAACAGGACATAACACATATTAACACTACGAAAGATCTTCGATCGCATCCAGCAGCACGACCAGAATATAAAACCTAACAAAATTGAAATTGGTTTCAATGAAATAAACTTTTTGGTTGATAAGATTTCTGATGGTAACATCTCAAGTGACGATAGAATTGTTTACAAAATTCTGAATTTAACTATTCCAACCACAAAGAAGGAGGTACGAAGCATGTTGGGTTTACTGAAGTATTACAGAAAGTTCATCCCAAAATGTGCAGACCTAACAGAAATTTTTACCAACTTGATGACTAAACGTCAACCGAAAGAAATTGTACAAAGTTTAGACCTAACAAGTGCTCTTACAAAAGTAAAAATGTACTTCTCAACTCCTTCGATCCTCAAATTACCAAACATTAAATTACCTTTCACAGTTAGGACTGACGCAAGCGGCATTGGCCTGGCAGGAGTCCTCTTACAGAAGTATGACAACATCTTACATCCGGTGGCATGTCAGTCGCAAACTATCACCATGCGAACGAAGATACAGCACCCCGGAACAGGAATGTCTGTCACTTGTGTATAAGATAACGAAATTAGCCAGATATTTATTGGGCACACATTTCATTTTGCAGACGGACAATAGCCCACTCAAAGTCCTACTCCAGAATTACAGTTTTGAAATACAACACATTAAGGGCACATATAAAAATATGGCAGACCTATTATCCAGACTTCCTCTCGATAAGCCAACCTGAGTTCCAACTACGCCTGAGCGCAACTCATGAGAAATATATATATATATATATATATATATATATATATATATATATATATATATATATATATATATATATATATATATATAGCGCTTAGAACGCCGAAATCACATACTAGCGCAAACAACTACCCCGTCAATCGATAGCGCTGACATAATGTTAAGTAATGTGATATTCACTACTTTGTGTTTTAATATAAAATCAAATTTTTAAAGAGTGATGAAAACGTGTTAAATAAGTGAGATGATTCATGAACACACATTGGCACTTCTAGGAACACTTAATTGTGCCAAGGACTTCATATTAGTGTAGAAAGTGTGTTACATTTACCGACATTCCAACAACTTACAATCGTGTGTACATACAGCACGTGGACGTGCCAAAAACTGTAGTTTATATTAGAAACTGTGTTAGAGTGAGTGACACTGTTTGCCTTTCCAGTCTACGTTGACATGTTTTGTTTGACCGGGAATTTTTTCCAATATTTCTGATTTCATAATCCATTAATTAACATAATTATTTAAGTATGAATGAGAGAATGAATGAATCATATAACACTCAAATTTGCATACAAGGAGTTGAGTGAAAGCATCTAAGAATCATCGCTTGACCTCAACATTGTGACACATGTCACAATTTTTAATGACATGAGGCCAAACGTTTAACGCTTAGACCAAACTTACACATGTAAAATTGTAATATTGTAAAGGTTATCATACAAATTAAAGTTGTGCTTGCATCCAGGGGGAGCAATCTACTACTGGCAAAATTGGTACATTCTATATATTATTCAAAAAGTCAAATGATTGCTGTGTACCAAATAAGATCATCTAGATATGGACTAATGGTACTGACATTTAACTAGACCAGGAGTTGAGTGCCTAGCCATTATGTCTAGCATACTTCTCCTGATGCTATCACACATGGTGATAGCATGACGCCTAACATGTTATTTGTTGAGAGGAAGGACGTGGTTTGCAAGATAACATAGATCGTCGTTTACTTCCGGTCTGTGTTGAGTCCAGTAGTCAAACAATGTACCGGTCCAAACAGAAGACCATGCTCGTTACTAGCTAGCCAAATGAGGGCAATGAAGAATTTATAGACTATACACCGTTTTCCAACAGAAGAGGCACCTTCCCATCATACAATCGTATGAGTCAACCTTATGAAAACCAACTAAACAACACCGTTAGGTCTTGACAATAAACAAAAGCTTTAAAAAAATATATAATGTGTGACTACCCACACACATAATGAAAGTGTACCACTTTCATAGGGAAGATGGGGGGGGGGGAGTGTCAAGGACCCACGGTACTGCATAGCCAGTGTTAGACAGGAGACAGGTTAGTTGCAGGATAGCAGGGCAGGTAGCCAGGTGTCCTTCACAAAGGTCAAGGTTAGTAACATAAAGTGCGGGGAAACGTGTACTCGGGTTAGACCCGTGTCCAGCGGACTGCCCAAGCGCCACGCAACTCACGGGCTGTAAGAAGCCGTGAACTGGCGGAACGTACCTGTTTTCAGACAGACGGGTTTCGGACTGCGAGACGGCTGGACATGGGGCTGTGGCTGTGTTTCTTGCGTGTTATGTTCTGATAATAGGAGCGACTGTGTGACAGAGTTGGTAGAGTTAACTATGGTCGAGTTGGGAAGCGTGTATTGAGAGACAGCGTGAGCTTCTTAATATACTATGGATGATTATAATGTTATTACGATATTTGGGTGAGAGTTGCGTGTTGCTGAAACGCAACCCGTGCGAGATTGCGCACGTAAATATTGTTATTGAATAAACTATTTTACAATAGCAACGGCTGAGCGTCCGGGTGCTATTTATGTATGCATGCAATTGTTTCACCTCTGTCCTGAAATGCGAGCCAGAGTTATAAGTATGTGAGTTCATGGCACTATCTACGTCTAATTTCTCTAATCAGTTTACGTTTTCCATGTGTTTCTTGTAGGATTTGCTCATTGGTTTTCCTTCCTATGTATGGAATTCTTTGCATGTTTCTCTGAAACTATAATTCCACTGCCATTAGATGTTTTTCAGTTTATCTGTTCATTGTTCACGTTACACATCCATACGATAAGTACAGGTTCTTTGTAGCACTTCATCTCTTTTTCTCGTTGCAATTTTGTATTGGTCAGTATGTATTCCATCTTGCAAAAGGCTATCTTTGCAATAACGATTTCCATGATTGTATTGTATTTGCTTGTCAAAGAGCTACGTAATAACGCAGAGCTTAGAAGATTATAAATAGAGCTAAGGAAGATAGCGATCTAGGAAACCAGACAGAAGAGACACAAACACTATAAATAGTTCTACAACGGGACACACTCGTGTCAACAAGGAGGGCAATGCGTGTGCGTGAGCTGGGGTTACCCAAGAGACTGGGAAACCCGCATCACGAGAAGTGACCATGTAGTACTGGTTACTATAACCAAGTGAACAGCGTGCTAGAACTCCAAGCACGCAAACTAGCGGATGCACGCAGCGCCAATTGCTCGTGGCTGAACACGCCACAGGGAGCTTGGGCAGACAGAGACTCGACAGCGTAGGGAACAGACTGTATATCCGCTGTGGATACTTTGTTGTTAAAGGACAGTATCAATAGTTAGGACTTAAGCTTAGCTTCAGTAGTTAATATAATTAACATCATCTCCTCATTACATCTTCATAACATACTATGATGTTTAATACCGATGTGGTATTCCGCTCGTGGAGCTCATGCACGATTAGCTCCAAATAAAATGTATCCTTTTGCAAACAATATGAGTTGTCACTTTCGTGTGGTGCAAAAGTAGGGAATCCTTGTATGCCTGTCGCAAGTGAGTTGCTGACAGGCAGGATACCATTTGGTGTCAGAAGTGCTCGAACCTACCAATTAGGATACAATTTGGTGTCAGAAGTGCTTGAACCTACCATTTAGTAGACATTTTATTACCATTTGTGGGGCTTGAACCACGTTCAAGCACGTTAATCTACCATTTTCGGAAATTCTACAAAGTGTTATTATATTTATGTAAATTCTTTTGATGGAAATGTGTGAAATATAAACTGTGATTGTGTGCAAATTGCTAACATGTATCGAAATTACAAATTTAATAATCATTTGTGAAACATTTCGTGTGATACAGTCATAATGTCAACATTCATCACATTCACGTATGTACTTGTGCAAAAGCAAATTCCTGTTGCACAAGAGAAATAAATTAGAGGTTAAGCTGAAGTCATATAGCGCAGCTCAGTCAGATACGATAGTAAGTGAAGACAAGACGACATTGACATTCATTTGACGAATCATCCTACAATTCATTGACGATCATTTATACTATCATAACATTCATTCATTTACATCATTCATCATTAGTTATATCACAATTGCAAGTTACCAACCGCATAAACTGTATTGTGTAAATTGTTAACAACCATGTATTTATATCACATGCATGTTTCTAAAGTGTTGATGCACTATTAAACAGAGACATCAGTTATACAAGCAAGTCTATCAGGTCTCATCTCATCATGTTCCTCTTGTACCTTGCGGTGTCGAGGTGAAGTATAAACTTCGTGAGAGTGCCCGGTTATGGGCTTCGTATATCGACATTCCCATGGATTCTGTTATTCCCTCCGTCCAACGTTTACGTGGTCGGCCTCTTCCTCTGTTTCCATCTGGTCTGTACATCATTGCTTGTTGTGGCATACTGTTGACTGGTAGCCTACTTGCATGGCCAAACCATTTGACTTGCTGCTTTCTAATAACATCTAGAGCAGCGTTAGCCCCCCACTTTAGTCCTGATTTCTTCATTTCTGATCTGATCTCTTCTTGATACGTTGAGTATTCTTCTCAGGAACCTCATTTCTGTTGTTGTGATGTTTCTTTTCTCTTTTTCTGTCATTGTCCAGGTTTGGCATTGGTAGCACAGAGATGGTAGGAAGATTGTGTTGTAAAGTGCTTTCTTAGTAGTTATTGATACATGTTTGTTCTTTAGTATTGGTGCCATTTGTCCAATGAGTTGATTTGCCTTATTGCACCTACTTTCGATCTCGTCTTCTGATCAGCCATTTGATGATATTATACTTCCTAGGTACTTGAAGCTCTTTACTTGTTTCAAGGGATGTTCGTTTAGGTGAATTGTTGCTGTTTGTTCTTCTTTAGTTATAGTCATTACCTCTGTTTTGCTTGTGTTAATTTTCATGTTATGTTCCCTACACATTTCGTTTAGACTATTCATGTGGTCTTGTAATTCAGCTTCTGATTTTGCTATTAGTGCTTGGTCGTCCGCAAACAGGAGTTCTCTAATGGTTAGATTTGCAGATGGTTCTTCTTCTGTGTTCTCGTCATGCGGTATTCTTGCTGTCTCTGCTTGGCTGGTTTCTTTACATATGTTGTCTATATATGTTATGAACAAGAGAGGGGACAGGACACAACCTTGTTGTACTCCAGATCTTATGGTGAAGGGTTCTGAGTGTCCTCCAGTTGCTCTCACTGTGCATTCACTGTTGTTGTATAAACTTCTACATAGGTTTGTTAGATGTGTCTATCAGGTGTGTGTACGAAAGACAACGGTGGAACATCCCGAGTGTCGTATTCTTTTCAGAAGATTAGATGAGTATATTTTCCACTAATTTTGATAACCACCATTAACAGTGCACCTTCTTTTTCAGTGAAAATTGTAAATGTCTAACACATAATAACTATAAAATTATATTGTAAAGATTATATTAATATCAGTGGTGAAATAACATAAAGCCATATAATGTCATCATTAAATGACTGCATCCAGGCTGGCAAAGAACTAGGCCATACTGGAGAGAAATTAGAGAAATGGGCAGAACAAAGATAAAGAGAAGAAACGGAAAGAAAAGCTGCTCTAGAGAGAGATGAAAGAGCATTGGAAAGACAGCATCAAAAAGAGATGAGGGAATTAGAACAAGCCACAAAACAAATAGAATTAGAAATGAAACAAAAACAGATAGAGATGGAAGACGCCATTAAACAGAAGGAATTGGAAATAAAACATAAGCAAATAGAGGTAGAGTCACAAACGAAGTTACAGATGAAAGAGATGGAGATTGACTCAAACATCCAGATAGCCTCTACTAAACTGAAGAGTCAGGAAGAGCAAAATAACTTCTCTAAATATAAGGGGATCATCAAGCCCTTCAGTCAAGGCGATTCGATCTCAGCTTGGACTGAGAATATAGAATTCCAGCTTAAAATTCAGAAAATACCATTAGAAGATTGGGCGATGATCTACATGAGAAATCTCAGTGGGGAGCCATTAAAGGTTATAGAGTCGATACCATCAGAACTAAGAAGTAACTATCAGTATATCCATGATAGGATTATGCAGCATTTTCTACTCGATGCTCCTGGATATCAGATCCAGTATTCACAGATAAAACCAAAGCCAACCGAAACGTTCTTAGACTACGTTTCAAACGTTCAGAGTATATTCAATAAATGGCTTAAGGCGGCAAAGGTAGGGAAGAATTTTGATAAATTACAGGACTTAATGGTGATGGATAAAGTCATATCCACAGTTCATACTCCCTTTGCTAAGTTTCTTCAACAAGCAGACATTGAATCTATTGAACAACTTGAAAAACGTGGCTCAGCTTATTTTTCTTTGAACCGCGACATATTTAAAACATCAATGCATGATACTGAGATTACTGCTTTTGTTAAGAACGTACCAAGCAGATCTTACAACCAGAAAGAGTATCAGAAGAAAGACAAACCTTATCAGAAGCCACCACAGCGTGTATACTGCAAATTATTTCATCCGCAGTACTCCATGTGTGATAAAAGTCCTTCATACCCTGCTCATCTAGAAATGATGATGAAAAAGCAGGAAAACAAACGAAACTCATACAAACGTGCGGTTAAATGCTTTTTCTGTTCAAGTTATGGCCATTATTCATCTAAATGTGTGGGCAGGCAAAGAATGAGGGCTAGCAATGCTGTGCTCATAGATACATCATCTGACGATGACAGTGTAGTTGATTCTGAGCTCGAAAATGTATTACCATATAATGAGTGTGAGAGTTTGGCTGTAGTGACTGATATGTTAGACTTTAATAAATGTGACACGTGTCACCAGTTTCATGCGGATGGGAAACTGAAATGTGGTCATGTTGTACCATGTTCCAACGAAGATGCTAATTCAGCTTTAGCCTCCAGAGGTAATCTAAAGTTCCACGATGCACTGATCAACGAACAACCATGCCAATGTTTACTTGATAGCGGCAGCACTTTACTTGGGGCAAGAAGAGAGCTAATTAAGCCAGAATATTATACGGGTGAGTTTGTTAAATGCCGCACTTTCTCTGGAAACATTGAGAAATACCCGCTGACAAAAGTACGCATAAACACCCCGTTCCTTTCCGGCACATTTACGTGCGCGATTCTGCAAAATCCCTGTACTGACCTAATTTTAGGGTGCTTGCCATCATTAAAACAATGTACTGATGACGAAATATTAGCCTGGAAACAAACAAACACGGTTAATGCTGTAACGAGGTAAGATACCCAAACACATTATACTGACCTACAAAATGAAATGTTACAGTTGTTAACACCCAGCGGTGCTAGTAACAATACCACTCGACAAGAGTTTATCGAGGCACAACGCACCGATCAAACTATCGCGCCTTATTTTAAATTGTTATGTGAGCGAGCAAAAGTAACTAAAAATGCATCTTGGTATTTTTTATTTTTTTTTTATTTTTTTGGGGTAGCGGGGTAGGGGTATCCCCTATCAAAGGAGAAGTAAGGCGCCTCCTTCCCTCCGCTAGCCTACGGGACACCCTTGGGCAAGGTGGAGTACCCGTTTAGCCCCCCGATCAGGGTTACGTGAAGCCATGGGTGCAGGTGGTGGATGAAGATGTAGAGCAGCCGACAGATAGTTGTAGGTTATGGTCTACACCTTCACGACGGTAGGCAGAGGATCTCCTTTTTTGAGGAGACAATGGCTACGGTCACTGACCAGTATGGTCACTGCTGGGAAGGAAAGCAATGGCAAACTACCTTCTTTACACATGCCAAGAAAATCATGTTGTGTTCACTTATCGATAATCAGAGAAACGGCGTAAATGGGTGCTCCATAGGAGCAGCCTCGCCCGGTAGGGATAGTCATGCGCACCAGGTGACTCCAGACCGTCAACAGGCTACTAGGTGCAAAAGATTAATATCATTGAAAGTAGGAACTTGGAATGTTAGAACAATGAATGCAGATGGAAAGTTGGAGGACATCAAAAAAGAAATGGAGAGAGAGAAGATTAACATATTAGGAATATCGGAAACGAGATGGAGAGGAGCAGGGATAAGGACAGGAGAGGAATGTAAGATTATTTACTCGGGGGGAGAAGAACAGCAAAGAGGTGTAGCCATTATATTAGATAAGCAAACATCAAATTCTGTCAAAGGATATTGGGCTGTGTCAGACAGAGTTCTATTAGTAAAATTAAACGGAAGACCTTTTAAAATAAATGTAATTCAAGTATATGCCCCAACAAGTGAAAGCAGTGAAGAAAGTATAGAGGCATTTTATAATGACATGGAGTCTGCTTTGAAGAACTGTAAAAAATCAGAAATAAATATCATAATGGGTGATTTCAACGCAAAAATAGGAAAGCAAAGCGATGGATACAGTGTAGGCAACCATGGTTTGGGAGAGAGAAATGAAAGAGGTTACAGACTTGTAGAATGGGCAAAAGAACAAGAATTGGTTGTAGGAAACACCTGGTTTAAACAACATCCTAGAAGATTATGGACATGGAGGAGTCCAGACAGCAGGATTAAAAACCAGATAGATTACATCCTGATGAGCAAAAGGTTTCGAAATGCATTAACAGTTGTAAAAACAGTTCCAAATGCAGACTGTTACAGTGATCACAGATTAATTACTGGCACATTGAGGGTAAAGTTAAAGAAAGTCAAGTATACAGCAGGAAACCCTAAATATGACTTGTGCAAATTGAAAACTGACAAAGAAATACAAGATAATTTTAACATAGAAGTAAAGAACAAATTTGATTTATTGTCTGATCTAGAGATCCTATTTCAAGATGTAGATGATCAATGGGAAATGCTGAAGAATTCAATCAGTTGTGCAGCAGAAAAAACTATTCCAAAAGTAAAGAAAGTTGGCCGTAAGACATGGATGACTGAAGAAATTTTACAACTAATGGAAACAAGAAGACAGAACAAAAATAATCCTGCCAAATATGAAGAAATTCACAGAAAAGTCAGAACCTTATGTAAGGAGGCTAAAGAAACATGGCTTGAGAAAAATTGCAGAGAAATTGAAAAACAACACAACAGTAAAAATGCGAAACTAATGCACAAAAGAATTCAGGAGATTACTAATCAAAGAACACGTACATCAGCAGGCTGCCTAAAGACAAAAGATGGAAGAGTCATAATAGAAAAAGATCAGATTTTACATGTATGGTCAGATTACGTGAAAAACCTTTATGACGATAGCAGAGACGAACAATATATTGTTCAAAATAACAATGAAGGGCCAGCAATTTTGAAGATGGAGGTTCAGAATGCTCTTAATCATATGAAATCTGGCAAAACCCCCGGTCCAGACAGCGTCACAACAGAAATGATTAATGCTTTAGAAGAATATGGAATAGATAAAGTTACCAGTCTGCTTAATACAATATATGATACTGGAAACATACCTCATGAGTTATGTAATTCTGTATTTATTGCAATCCCAAAGAAATCAGGAGCCTTGGAATGTGTTCAACATCGAACAATTAGTATAATGAGTCACATCACGAAGATTTTGCTAAGAATTATCATGCAAAGAGTTAGGAGGAAAATACAACCTGAAATAGGAGAAGAACAATGTGGGTTTGTAGTAGGCAAGTGTACAGTAAATGCTGTGTATATACTGAGAACCGTAATCGAACGTTCTATAGAAGTAAACAAAGATCTACACCTTTGCTTCATTGACTACACAAAGGCTTTTGATAAAGTGAGACATGTCAACATGATAAGGATGCTTGAAGATCTACAAATTGATGGGAAAGACCTTAGACTTGTAAAAAACATATATTGGAAACAACAAGCTGCCATAAGAGTTGATAATGAAGTAAGCCAATATCAGCCTATTAAGAGAGGTGTGAGACAGGGATGTGTAATGTCTCCAGATCTGTTTTCCCTGTACAGTGAAAATATTTTCAGAAATATTGAAAATATGGAAGGAATCAACATTGGGGGACGATGCATCAATAACATTAGATATGCAGATGATACAGTCTTGATTGCAGACAATGAACAGGACCTGCAAAATTTAGTAGATGCGGTTGTTACACATAGTGAACAACAAGGGTTAGAATTAAATTGTAAAAAGACACAGATTATGGTCGTCACTAAGAAGAACGAAATACCACAGTGTAATATACAAGTAAATGGGAATACTCTTCAACAAGTGAATAGGTACAATTACCTCGGAACAGTAATAACATCTGATGGGAGATGCCTTGAAGAGATTAGAACAAGAATCGCCATGGCAAAAGTAGCCTTTAGCAAGATGAAAAACATACTGACCAATAAAAAGATGTCAATTGAAACGAGAAAAAGAGTGTTGAGATGCTACATAGAACCTGTACTTTTATATGGATGTGAAGCTTGGACAATGAGCAGCCAGGCTGAAAAATATCTGATGGCTGTAGAAATGTGGTTTCTGAGGAAAATGCAAAGAATACCATGGACAGCCAGAAAGACCAATGAACAAGTCCTTCAAGAAACAAATGAAGATCGTAAACTGATCAGAGACATTAGACGTAGACAGTCACAATTTTTTGGGCATGTTATGAGAAGAAATGATTTGGAGAACTTGGTGACAACTGGTAAGATCGAGGGGAACAGACCAAGGGGAAGACCTAGAAACAAGTATCTGGATGGCTTGGCCTTGTGGCATGGTCGAGACAAAAACACGGAACTGATCCACGACTCTGTTGATCGAGTGAGATGGCAGAACATGACCGCCCACGCTTACCGGCATGGCACATGATGGATGGATGGATTTTAAAATACACAACGGAATTCTCATGCGTTATTATACCACCAATAACCATGAAATTCAGCAGACGGTGTTACCGTTAAAACACTGATAAAATGTGCTAAAGATTGCGCATGATTCACTGTTTGCTGGCCATTTTGCCTATGACAAAACAAGAGCCAGAAGTTTGTCACACTTCTATTGGCGTAAGTTTTGTAACGATATAAAATTTTTCTGTCAGTCATGTACCATTTGTCAACATTTAGTGAGAAAGGGAAAGCATGTAACAGCCGAGGTTCAACTTTCAATATTGACCTCTAGACCATTCGAAGGTGTAGCGGTGGATATTGTTGGACCCCTGAATCAGGTGTCGAACAAAGGAAACCGGTTTATACTAACCCTCGTGGATCTTTGTACAAGGTGGATCGAAGCGGTGCCACTAAAATACATTACCTCCAAAGATGTGGCAAATGTATTTTTACATCTATTTTGTCGATTTGGCTTTCCTCGAACCATTTTATCCGACCGAGGAACGCAGTTTATTTCGGCTGCTATGCAAGCCCTAACAAAATTGCTAGGAATAGAACAGCATTTCAGTACCCCTACCACCCTATCAGCAACGGGATCATAGAAAAAATTAACGGGGATCTAAAAAACATGCTGGCAAAGGTAACAGCAGAGAACCCATCTGATTGGGACACTCTATTACCAGCGGTGCTGTTTGCCGATCGAGACATTCCGCACTCAAGTACGGGTTTCTCACCTTTCGAGTTAGTTTATGGGGCGAACCCTCGTGGACCCCTAGCAATCTACCATCAGCTAGTCACTAGCACAGTAGAGAGTCCAACCTCAGTAACACCTTATGAGATGGTAACAGAGACACGCGATAAAATTATGAAGGCGTGTGTAATAGCCAAATCATCATTGGAGAGAAAGGGCGAGATGTACCGCGACTATGCAAATAAGGGTGCCAAAACCCTACACCTTGAACCCAATCAAAAGGTTCTGCTTTTACTACCAGATAAACGTATCTTGTTACTAACGTCATGGCAAGGGCCATTCAAAGTTGAACGAAAGATATCAAATGTCGATTATGAAATATCGATAAAGGGAAAATTAAAGATATTTCATATCAACATGCTGAAACCTTATTTCTCACGACAAGAACTGATGACAGACGAACAGAATGCACCTACACCAAGCAATCGGACGACAGACGTACACACCACAACTACACTAGGTAGGGCGACAGATGACGACGACAGCGCAAACACACCAGCCAGCAAACAGAACACACAGCTAGTACAACAACAGTACTTAATCAGACAGATGACGATGGAATAGAATTACCAGTCCCGACAGTAGACACGACTGGGAAAATGGATAGCATATGGTTATAACCGAAACTCACAGACGAGCAACGACGACAAATCATAGAGTTAGTAACGGAGTACAGGGACATTTTTTCCGACATCCCAGGTAGGACGGACAGGATTGAACATTATTCTGACTGATAACACCCCTATCAAATGCCGACCTTATTCCATCCCATTAAATTACAGGGAAAGTCTCAACAAAGATCTTTTAAATCTTGAGTCGAGTGGAATAATTCAAAAATCACAGTCAGAATATTCTTTTCCTATCGTCCTTGTGAAGAAAAAGGACTCGACGATCAGCCTCTGCGTCGATTATCGCCGGTTAAATAACGTGACCAAAGTCGATGCAGAGCCTATCCCATCATGTGACGATCTTATCCTTGATATGTCAACATCACGTATCTTTTCTAAACTGGACCTTACGAAGGGATATTGGCAAGTTCCGATGCATTCATTGTCTATCCAATTAACAGCTTTCTCAACACCTCTAGGTCTGTATGAGTGGCGTTTTCTTCCTTTCGGTCTTCGTAATGCCCCAGCCACTTTTGTTCGACTCACTAGGGACCTTTTGCACGGAGTTACGAATACGTCGACGTACATTGATGGCATTTGTATCCATACCGCAGACTGGACATCGCACTTAAAGAAACTGCGACATGTCTTCGATAGATTGCGATTATTCGGTCTTACAGTAAAACCAACCAAAGTGGAGTTGGGAATGGAAGAAATTGACTTCCTAGGCCATACGATCATCAGAGGCCAGCTTAGAACAGATGAGAGAATTGTGACCAAGATTCTCAATGTAACTATGCCAACGACCAAGAAACAGGTCCGAAGTTTGCTTGGTCTTGTTAATTATTACAGCAAATTTATACCCAATTTGGCTGAAATCACCAGCGTTTTTTTTCTAATATTTTGAAAGCATCTGTAAAATTAAATGTTCAAGATGCACAGTTAATTTGTGCTTTATCAAAATTGAAACGTATGTTTAGTGTTCCCCCTATTTTGCGCTTGCCTAATCAAAATCTTACCTATTTCCTTCGTACAGACACAAGTTCTATTTCCATTTCTGGCGTCCTAGGCCAGTTCTATGAAGGAATGTTCCACCCGTTAATGTATGTAAGCCGAAAAATCACTCCGACTGAAGCAAGATACTCAGCCTCTGAATTGGAAGCTTTAAGCGTGATCTATTGTGTCAGGAAACTTCATAGATTCCTAGCGGGTACAGAGTTTGTTATTGAAACCGATAATTTCCCGCTAACTGTCATGCAGTCTGGGGTCCATCGCAATAACAGGATCTACAGGTGGTCCTTGATACTTCAAAATTATGCCTTCACTATTAAGCATTTGAAGGGAAGCATGAACTCTCTGGCTGATACTTTGAGCCGACCTTCTCCCATTGAGATACCTGACATACGAGAAGAGAGCGATCCTATATCACCAAAGACACTGACACTGTAATTAGGTAGTGCCCTATGTGGTGATTATAAACACTATAGTGTGTTACCATCGCCAGTCGTCTAAACCTGTGTAATATTAACTGTGCCAGGATGAGTGACATGAACAGACCCATGTAGTAATTGTCTACACCACTACCACTTATACAACCCTTGAGTGGATCGAAGTGTTAGATGTGAACCTACACAAATTGGTAGGATGCTATTTAGATGAACAATACCCAGGATGAAAGCGTAAATCAGACTTTGTCTAGTTGAACTCTAATTTTCGAGGACAGTATACAGAGGACATTGCTCCGACATCACACCTGAATGTAATTAATTAGTTTAGTAAATTAGAAATTAAATGTGATATGTATATAACATGTTTTTATAAACAGTTGCGTATAACTTCATATTTTGTAGTAATAATAGAATTATGAATGTAGAATTACCTATATAACTTTATTTATGTTATTTCAGAGTTATAAGTCACCTACATTTAGTTAAGAACTCGTTTAAGTTAACACCTACATCATATATTCAATTATGAAACATCACTTTAGTTTATCACCATTTAAACATATTTATTTAGATATTTAGTTAATTAAAACATCACTTACACATTAACCCGATCATTTAGTAATTTATATCATTCTATGTACTAATAATACTTTAAGGTAACTAACCCACTTTTCCCAAATTTAATTATTTATTTAGATTAGTTCCCTTAGGGTAATTTAGAACAGTACACCAACTTACAATAGGTTAGTTATGTCAGTTATTACCATAGGATTGGTAACAAACAATCCTCGCAAACATGTATATTTTTGTATAGATATGACGAGTGCATAAATACAGCACAGTCATTTGGCGTGAAAACCCGTTTAAATTCAGCCAACTATTTAATGTATATATTTATTGTTCATCCAGTTATTATTTCTTGAACCATATTTTAATGACGAACCAATTTTTTAAAAATCACTGTTGAATGAAAGGTGAACGAAATATGTGTGAATGGAAGAGAGAGAATGAATTAAATAAGGAGAGCGAAAGAGTAAGCGGTAATTTTTTTTCGCCGCACAGTACGACTTGTTGTAACTTGTCTGTGTCAATCTGTGTAAACAATGTGTTGTTAGATTTTTTATCTGTGTAGTTGCCATACTTTAGTGATAGACATAGGAAACATATTTTTAGCATCTTAAAACGGGACTGTAGACATGAATCAGCATAACACACTCGTTTGTGGCTACAATAAACCGCTTTACGGCGCTCGAAATAGTACATACACGTAAATTATAAACGCATACACATATTAGGAAGTTAAATACAGTTGAATTTAAGAGAAAACACGCAACCAACCAGAAATACTAACACATAAAGTTGCATACACCATTACCTGCAACGAACGATACCTACTCCAACAGGGGACACAATAACATCTCGAAAACCTTAGTGTAACACTTAAATATTTCTTCACAAGCGGAAGCTAAAAGGTGAAGAGTAGCACAGAAAACATATATACTAGTTGGGGCTAATATTATATGGGAACATGAACATTCATTGTTCATGTGTTGTACTCGTAACAGAGGCAACTTGTATGGGTTGTCAATTTTGGACAATTGGAGGACAGGTCTTATGGCATGGATCCGGATCAAACAATTCCCAGAAATATAACGGAAGTCTATAGCCAACTGTACTAGTGTGGTGAGCTACTCAATTAGCCAAGTGAACTAATACAACAGTGTGACGGAGGAAAGGAGAGATCTTGTCCTATCCCCAGAAGGGAAGTACAGAACTTACGAAGTCTTTGACAAAATTAGACATCCAATTTTTGTTGAGAGTATGACTTGTGTTACCCCACAACTTAAAAGTTTGTAACACCACAGGGGAGGAAGGAGAGCCTATCAAAGAGCTACGTAAGAACGCAGAGCTTAGAAGATTATAAATAGAGCTAAGGAAGATAGCGATCTAGGAAACCAGACATAAGAGACACAAACACTATAAATAGTTCTACAACGAGACACACTCGTGTCAACAAGGAGGGCAGTGAGTGTGCGTGAGCTGGGGTTACCCAAGAGACTGGGAAACCCGCATCACGAGAAGTGACCATGTAGTACTGGTTACTATAACCAAGTGAACAGCGTGCTAGGACTCCAAGCACGCAAACTAGCGGATGCACGCAGCGCCAATTGCTCGTGGCTGAACACGCGACAGGGAGCTTGGGCAGACAGAGACTCGACGGCGTAGGGAACAGACTGTATATCCGCTGTGGATACTTTGTTGTTAAAGGACAGTATCAATAGTTAGGACTTAAGCTTAGCTTCAGTAGTTAATATCATTAACATCATCTTCTCATTACATCTTCATAACATACTATGATGTTTAATACCGATGTGGTATTCCGCTCGTGGAGCTCGTGTACGATTAGCTCCAAATAAAATGTATCCTTTTGCAAACAATACGAGTTGTCACTTTCGTGTGGTGCAAAAGTAGGGAATCCTTGTATGCCTGTCGCAAGTGAGTTGCTGACAGGCTGCTCTGCCACCAAGATTCCCTGTTAATTTATTTGTTAAAGGAAATGTTTTCGGTCATTTAAAAGTTTATTCCACTCAAGTATAGTGTTCATATTACACTCCTTGCAGATTATAAGCGGCCATGGAAACCGTTGTAGAATATATGCTCAAGTGTTAATAATAATTCGCTTCTTACATCTGCACTTTAAGAGGTTAATGCAGTCACGCCTAAAGCTTAAGTCGCACAAAATGTAAATTATAGGATTGGCAGCGCTGTTGAGAAAATATAGTCTGTAAAAGAGTTGGTAGAATGATTGCTCAATCATATTCATATTGGAATATGTGTTTGGTAGCCTGCTCGTGAAGATTGTCAGTATTAAGAAAGGCAGGAATCCTAGAACGAAAATGGAGCTGATTATAGTCAACTTAATTGTTATTCGACTCAACGCTCTGCTTGTTTTTTGTTTCTTTGTAGCACGCATTGGTTCTGGTGTGTGTCGTGACGATAATGCACTGATATGCGAACTGAATTCATTTCTGCATTTCTCTTTGAATTGTTGTGAACTTTTGTGATGCTTGTTTGTGTATGGAGCATGATCGAGCAAGAGATTGTTAGATAATTGTTTGGCGTTACTTAAGTTGTTATGAAGCTGCATCTTTTCGTCTGGGATGTCTGTTTTAGACCAGTGATGTTCCGACACATCCATTGAACTCTGAGGGTACTGCAATGTGTTCAAGCTTACCGCAACATTTACGGTAGCTCCAGACATGCGGCTATCATCCATAGCTACATCTGAATCTGTCTGCAGGCTTGTGCTGACATGTTCACCTGATGTTGTAGAGTATGTCTTGAGTATCATTGACGATTGAGTATCATCATGGCTCTTATTCTCTTCTAGATGATTACTGCAGCAAAATATAATTTGAATCATTCCGCGGGGAGTGGATTTGAGCTTTGTGTCCCCCATTGCTAATATATTTTCGGGTGGTACATCGCAACAAACCAGGTTTTCCTCGTTTTCTGCAGCTTTCGATTTTACGTTACTTTTTAACGCCTGTGTGCTGTGTTCAGTGATGCCACGGCGCCTGCTATTCCCCCGTGCTGCAATGCCCACGAGAATGTACAGAACCACCAGGGTAATGCTCAAGAAAAGATACACTATTATGAACAATGCATTGTTTAGTAATTGCCATATGGTGTTGAAGTAATGATCGTCAACAAAGCACTCAGAGCCTGTGATATCTGGACAAGGCGTCTGCCTGGTTTTGACTCCATATACAATGAAGTAAGGCACAGCGAAAACTATTGCCAGAAGACAAGCGACCACACTGGAAATTATTGCTTGCCGGATCGTCACCTGCCAGCCATATGGTTTGCACACCTTCCGATATCTGTGGAAAATATAAAGCAGTGAGAGTGTAAGAGGAGATTCTATCGTAGGTGTGTGAAATGCGAACGATCTGCCCATATAATATCTTTGCAATATGAGATAGGAAACAAGTTCACTTAGCTAATGTCATTTCTACTCTTCATTTCTGAGCAAATCATGCGGTGCCATATTCTACCAGCTACCGTTAATGAAATGCTAGTATTATTTCTATAAACGCCCACTGAAGTAGTTGATAGTGACGAAATCAACATACACCTGCTAACAGCTGATGATGACACAATCTGCACGCTCCCTCTAGCACAGTATAGTCACAAAATACTACACGCGGCCGCTGCCGCTTACATATGGTACAGATACAATGTCTACCCGCAACCGCTGAAACACTGCACAGTCATAACATTCTACACGCAGCCACTAATATACTGTATGGTGATTGATTGATTGATTGATTTAGGAACCGACATCACAGCATTCGGGGCATTACTATAAGCGCTCCGTCCCCATCCTCAGCAGCCAGCGAAGAGTTCCAACACTAATAGTACCAGTAGCAATCTGATTTTATGTCCGTCTCGCCTTTCTTCTGAGCGTCGATCGTCAGCCAGATCCCCTCGTCACCCCTCGCTGTCGCATTCTTGCCGGACCATGGTGATCCGTCTGATCCTCCGAAGTGTACACGTGCTCCTACAAGGCCGCAACCATGTCTGCCTTATCATGCATCAATACTCCACCAAGTTTTGCAGAGCCAGCCAATCTGTCCGTCTGTTCATTCCCCAGCACACCAGCAAGCACCGGAGAAAAGATCCAGACGATGCTTATCACCCGTAACTTCCGAAGCGAAGCAAGCCACTCTGCACGAAGCTTGCCTGTCAACACCCTACTCAGCATGCTTTCTGAGTCAATTACAATCACGATGTGTGTGTGTGTGTGTGTGTGTGTGTGTGTGTGTGTGTGTGTGTGTGTGTGTGTGTGTGTATCGTATTCTCCATCCAGCAGAAAGCTGCACTTACAGCCTCCACCTCAATTCTTAAGCTATATGTTGTGGTATCATATGCCAGGCTCTCCTGCACCAATCGTCGACGCAGCCGCTAATATAGTGTATAGTAACACAATTTACACTCAGCTGCTAATATAGTGAGTAGTAAGGTACGTTGTATTTAAGTAGGAAATATGGAGCAATACGTCATAGATTTCGTCCTATTTTACTATATGAAGGGTATAGCTCCAGATTGAAAACGGCCCTCAGTTGACCTCAATATTTAAACTTGGCGGTTATTTTCTTGGGTCCGGTTGTCGTGATAACTACATCCGGCCCCCGGCGGGCGGGTAGCGCAGCTGTGCGGCAGCGGGCGGGGCGGTGGCGGCTGCGGCGGGGTCCCATAAAATACGTGTCTGGAGAGGGTAGGTGCTTATTATTAGTCATGGATCCGAAATGGAAACATCCTTCAACGGCTTTGATTGCGGGACCAACGGGGTCTGGAAAATCCGTCTTTGTGCAAAAGTTTCTTTCTCATTTATCAGACATGGTCGAGCCGATTCCAGAGGAGATTATATGGTGCTACGGAGAATGGCAATCCATGTATGAGACTATGAAAGGCATTACATTTAACGAAGGCTTGCCGTATATGGAACAGTGGACAGGTGATAGACGTCGTCTAGTGGTAATAGATGACCTAATGTCCGAGACAGGTGATAGGGTGACTAAACTATTTACTAAAGGTAGTCATCATCGCAACCTCAGAGTCGTGTATATAGTCCAGAATCTCTTTGAAAGAATAAAGAGCAGAGAACTATTAGTTTGAATTCGCATTACCTAGTGGTGTTTAAGAACCCACGTGACGGGTCTCAGATTACCAACCTTGCCAAACAGATGTATCCAGGCCGCGTGTCATATGTCCAGGAGAGTTTTAAGGACGCGGCAGTGGCTCCACGCGGTTATTTGCTTTTTGATCTTCGACAGGAAACACCGGATCAGCTCCGCTTACGAAGTCATATTTTTCCAGATCAGCGTCAAATCGTCTACGTACCTAAATAAAATGTCCCACCGAATAAAATGTCACGGGGCCATGCTGCGATTTCTAGGCGAGGCGAAACCGGCTGACGCGCAAGCCGTAATTAAATCGGCATCCCCTGACCTCGTCCAATCAATTTGCGAGTGCTGTCACAATGTGTTAAAAGGTAATGTTCCACTGACACCGGTTCTGAAGAGACGATTGCAGCGGCACAAGAACAGTCTGAGAGTGCTCACACGAAAGATGTTATCTATCAAGAAGAGGAAACAAATCTTGCAACAAGGTGGTTTCATAGGCGCTTTATTAGGCCCTATTCTAAACGTGTTGAAAGGCATCGTGGGCTTATAATGAAGAAAATGATCGTGATCGATCCCCATGTGCTGGAAAGACCGTACGTACCACCCGACACATTAACAGATAATTTGCGCGACTTGGATCAGCAAATGCAACATGTCCTGGAAAACGAAGATCTACCATCTCGGGAAAAAGCCCGCGTGTATCAATAGACTTTGCAGCGGTATCTGAATCGACTTGAACAGTACAGACATAAGCCATTAGGGACAGTGGATATCAAGGAACAAAAACCCGAATCCAGCACTTTACCAACTTCAGTAGCCGAGGCACCTCTTCAACCGACGCTGGCTAAAAGTCAGCCAACATCTACTCAACCGGCTAAAAGTCAAGTAGTCTAACAAACAGTCGAGACAATACCACCTTACAGAATCAGGCGAAGCAAAAAGAAGAGTAGGATACCTACACCCAAGTGAGAAAAATGGCCTCGCAATTAAGAAAATATTACTACGAATATCATAAACCCGGAGCCTACGGCGGAGCCGCCGCTTTAAAACGGAATACTAAATTGAAGAAGGTAGGGACTTGGCTACGCATTCAGGATACGTATACATTGCATAAACCGATCCGTCGTCGTTTCCAGAGGCGTCAGACCATAACCGGTGGTATAAATCAACAATTTCAAGCCGACTTGACAGATATGAGAAAATTACAAAGATACAATGATGGGATGTCGTACCTAGTGACGTGTCTCATTGTGTTTAGTAAATATGCTTGGGCCATCCCGATCAAGAAAAAAACGGGGAAAGAGTTAGTGGACGCCATGAGTAAAAATCTTTGCTGATAGACAACCGATAAATTTTCAGACTGATAAAGGGTCGGAATTTATCAACCGGACTTTTTTTAAATTTCTGAAAGATCGGGGTGTGCATTTCTTTACCACTGAGAATGAAGATGTGAAAGCCGCGATAGTGGAAAGATTCAATCGAACTCTGAAAGAAAAAATGTGGCGCTATTTCACCAAGACCAATAAACTTCGCTACGTCGATGTGATAGATAAACTGATCCGAAACTACAACGGATCGTATCAGTGAAGTATTCGTATGGCGCCCGCGCAAGTCAACTATACGAATCAAAACGAATTGTGGAATAACCTGTATCAGAAAACTATCGACAGAAAAGTGTATTTTACAGCCGGCGATCAAGTCAGACTGGCTGAACCCAAGCAACCTTTTAAAAAGGGGTATACGCCCTCGTGGACAGAAGAAATGTTTACCGTCAGTCGTATAAACCAGACCAGTCCGGTCACGTATGTGCTAAAAGACGATTCGGGGGAAGAACTTCAAAGCTCATTCTATCGAAAAGAAATACAACTTGTCTGAGATAAGCAAGTGTATTGCGTCGAATCAGTCTTACAAGAACGACCCAGGCGAGGTGGTAAAGAGTACTTAGTCAAGTGGTTCGGGTATACCAAGTCATTCAACAGTTGGGTCTCAGACCTAACCAGATACTAATGGAAGAAACCAACGTGGAAACTAACTCACAAAATACCACAGAAGGAGAAAGAAATTCGATCTGGTGCATGTTTGGTCGGCGAGTGCCGCGACTAGAGATTGTCTTCTTCTGTCAACTGGTTGTTATATACACCGTCATTGGCGTATCACTATTCAATCTGTCTCGAGACAGCGTCGACGAAGCCGAGGGCAAGTTGTGGATCGCTCTGCTAAGCAGTTGTCTGGGTTACATGCTACCAAACCCGAAAATATGAGTTTCTACGTGACATTACCGAGCAATTACCCCAAGAACACTCCAGGTCACTATTTCGTCAAGTTACCGCAGACTATTGAGGTGAATCAGCATTACGAAGTGGGTCTGGCCCAATTTCCCAACTACTACTGCAATGTGCTAGAGCATGAAGTGTGGATAAGATACAACTCACCCACCAGAGGTAATTCCAGAAAACTATGTCCCCGAGGCCTATACAGCTCACCATACACGTTTATAGCAGCGCTGAATCGAATAATGAAAGAGTCGGAGGTGGACGACCAGCCGTGAGTCAGATTCTATTTCGACAATACCTCAAAGAAAGTCATCGTGAAAATATTCGAACCGGGGGACGTGACTATGTTTAGCGAAAAGCTGAAAGATATATTAGGACTTCACTCCTCGAAGATATCACATACCAACCCACTAATGGAAGGCCAAGTTGTGATAGACCTAATCAACGACCTGCAAAATATCTACGTCTATTGCGATCTCATAGCGGCGAGACCAGTCGGAGACGTCATGGTTCCATTACTGAGAACGGTTCCTAGCATGAGTCAGCTGTCGCCTTCGGTGTATTGCGCCTACGACAAACCTCATTACGTGCCGCTGAGTCGGTACTCCTTCGACACGGTGAAAATTCTTTTAACCACCGATACGGGCACAAATGTCTCATTCACTTCCGGGACTTCAGTGTTGACGTTACATTTTCGAATTCGGAGGAGATCAGACCTTTTTTTTTTTTTTTTTTTTTTGCGTATCCTTTTACAGGACTTAGCTGTCAACAGCAGCATCTTTCAGCTGTTTGTTGATCTCTTGGCAAGATTACGCTCAGTAGTTTGCCATTGCTTTCTGAGCGGCCGGCTCAGTATCCGCAAGTCACGAGCGGGGGTCGAACCACCTCAGTTCTCGCTCCGCTGCGAGACTCTGCGTGATAAACGGGATTACAGAGAGAAAGTGTTGTAACCCCACAGCCAGAGAGACCGGCAGATCAGACCTAGAATAATGAAATACGTGGCGTTACGTAAAAATCCCAGACTGTGTGAAGACTTTTACTGTAATCAAGCTGGACATGGCATGCCGGTCTTTGTGGGTGGTCGGAGTCAGAGAGGTCGTGGCATCGGCAGTTTATTCAGTGGACTCGGTCGCACGATTCTACCCTGGCTAAAGACCGGTGGTAAGGCCCTACTCAGAGAAGGTCTCGGTACAGGTCTGCGAGTGGCCCAAGATGCTTTGGCTGGTAGAAATGTTGGGGATTCCTTCAAAGAGCACACCAAGCAAGCCGGTCAGCGTCTACTGCAAGTAGCTGTCAACCACGTTAGCCAATCAGGTAGCGGTATCAGAAGAAATAGACGTGCTGCACCACCTGGTGAGCCCAATAAACGCATAAAACTGACCCCCACACAGCGTCGAGCTCATAAGAAGAAACAGCAGCACTCGGATATCTTTGCATAATGGCTCTGATTCACCCTCATTCCTGCGAGTGTCTTCATTCTGGTCTTTATCTATTTAGTGTACCACCCACCCAGACCGCTGTGGAAGAGGGACAGTTTCTGGAGATACACCCTTTAGCATTGCTAGCCCCCGGCGCACCTATAGAGTTTGCCATCTCTGGTGCCAGTGAAGAGTATCTGGATCTGTTTAACACTTTCTTACACGTTAGAGCTAAAGTTACATTACCCAATAGTGACAAACTACTACTCACAGCCGATGTCGCTCCTGTCAACTATTACCTGCACAGTTTATTTTCTCAAGTGGACGTCTCACTCAACGACACGCTAATCACCCCTAGTGAAAATACGTATCCGTATAGAGCCTACTTGGAAGCGACGTTGAACCATGGGGAAGAAGCCAAAAAGAGTCATCTCTCAGCCGCCCTCTATTACTATGACACGGCCAAATTACTCGATGAAACACATGGCGAAAACAACAAGGGACTAAGATCACGACGTCAATTAGCCAGTGAGAGTCAAGAAATGGATATGATGGGTCGACCACACGCCGACATTTTTGTGCCAGTCCGCTACATGATAAACGGTGTGGATGTGAAAATTAAGCTGACTCCATCCAAGGCCACCTTTAACCTATTGGCCCCCGACGGAGCACTTGGTTATTCATCTATTATAACCCATACCACGTTGGTAGCTCGTAAAGCCAGACTGAATCCAGCCATCGCGCTCGCCCACGAGAAAGCCTTGATGAGAGCCAACGCGAAATTCCCGTTCAAGCGTGTGGTGCTAAAAACATTAGCTATCCCCCAGGGTATGCTATATCACACACAAGACAATCTGTTTATGAGTCAAACACTCACTCGCGTCGTATTTGGACTTGTTACATCAGCTGCTTTTAACGGTTCCTACAGCTATAACCCGTATAATTTTCAAACTTTTGGTGTGACATATCTGAACGTAACCGTCGATGGTCGAGCTGCCACCAGCAAGCCACTGACCATGGACTTTGAGTGCAACCATTACGCACGAGCGTATTTTGGTACTAACCTAGCCATGGGCTTAGTGGGCAAAGATGCCGGCAACTCAATTGACTATAATCAATTCAAGTATAGCTATACGCTGTACGCCTTTGATCTGAGTCCCAGTTTACTGAACGGAGACCAGTTTGAGATGCCGAGGACGGGACCTTTAACACTGGAATTTAAGTTCAACACACCCACCCCAAAGCCATTACAAGTCATCGTCTACGCCGAACACGACGGGATAATTGAAGTCTCCAAGACCAGACAAGTGCTAACAGATTACGCCTCATAATGAACACGCAACAAATTACCAGAATACTACTAGCTGATACGTATGCTAGATGTCAGAGTGTGTGCTCGAGATCAGCTGCCTCGACATCTAGGTAGAAGCAGACCAGCCGCTTTTATTGTAAACACTGACCCTAGCTATAAACCAGGTTCCCACTGGGTCGCCATGTACTACAAATGCGAGTACTTTGATTCATTTGGTCTACCGCTCTTACACAGTGACCTGTACAATTTTATTGACCATCACTCAGACACACCGCTCATGTATAATACTCGTGTCTTACAAAATGTGTTACACAGATTATGTCACAAGGTGCACATGGTGTACCATCAATCTTTATTGACGACGCCGAACTGGAGATAGTAGACCATTTTACATATCTAGGATCAGAGGTAAATAGCAAATTATCCCTCGATCAGGAAATCAAGATCAGGATTGGCAAGGCAGCAACAACAATGAACATGTTAGCAAAAAGAGTCTGGGAGAACAGGAAGCTTACTGCCAAAACAAAAGTCCTCGTCTTTCAAGCCTGTGTCCTTAGTACTCTTCTTTATGGCAGTGAAACCTGGACAACTTACTCACGCCAAGAGAAACGTTTAAACAGCTTTCATATGCGGTGTCTACGAAGAATACTTGGTATTAAGTGGCAAGACAAAATCACAAATACTGAAGTATTGGAAAGATCAGGTTGTGTGACGGTGTATTCCATGCTCAGTCTTCGTAGACTTAGATGGGTAGGACACGTTAGGAGGATGGATGATGGTAGAATACCAAAGGACATCTTTTTTGGTGAATTACAGATGGGTAGGAGATCTCAAGGTCGGCCTCTACTACGATACAAAGATGTGTGTAAGCGGGACATGATTGATACAGGCATTGATAATGCACATTGGGAACGCGCCACCGCTGAACGTGTTGCATGGAGGGCAACTATCAGAAATCGAATAAAGACAACGGAGAAAATGATTGCAGATAAAGCACACACAGAGCGTGAGAGACGTAAGATGGTGCAAAATGGTGGAAGTGACCATGTTTTCACATGCACCTACTGTGGGCAAACATTTGCAGCAAGAATTGGCCTTACCAGCCACACTCGCCACCGCCATGGATCGTAGTTATTAAGCCATTTTGAAGCACAATGTACCAAACTATCGTCTGTCAAGACGGAAAGGTGCCAATGTAACAAGATGTGTTAAGCAACGCATGTGGCCTCTACAGTATCTATTTCATCCTGATGAAAAGTCGTGGAGGGAGCATGACCCACATTCTCCAGCCTTTTTCAAGCAAACAATTGGTCAACGATCGATTAGTACGCCGACTAGTCATGCCATACGTAATGCAACTGAGACGCTATAATCAGTTTACACCCTAGTATATAAACCAGACACGGGTATCGTTAGCTCATTCTGAAGATGACTACAGAACTTGACTCGTAATGGTGACATTGTTAGACCAGTAGGGGATGTCGTCAAAGCCGTATTTGTCTCATCCTACAGAGGAATGACCAAGTTACACATCCGGCGATTCTTTGGTGAATCCGAGAACAGATTTCCTTCCACATTGGGAATGACATTTACTCGTCAAGAATATGAGTAGCTGATAGCCGTGCATCGCGAGATCCTAAAAGACTTTGATAGACTCAGCCAGCAACCTAGTCAAGTCAGTAAACAAGGCACTAAACGAAGAAAGACAGTCCAAGTCAAAAAGGGCACTAAACGAAGATACGCAAGTCACAAGACTCTACCTAAGCAGCTGTGTCATCAACCCCAGATGTGTGATGTACTCCAGATGTGTGATCAACCTCAGATGTGTTTCCGACAGTTAGATGTGTGTCTATCAAGTTCAGATGACAGCCCACAGGAGACAATTATGTGAATAAACAATATGTATAAAGTTTTTGAAAATAAATATGAAGAAAAAAGACAATTTGCGTTATCTAGGTTAGTTTCTATGTGGTGGTTATGTGCTGCCTCTGGCAGCTCATTTGTTTTTCCATAGTATATACCACAGCTACAGTCAACATGAAGAACCATCCTCGCGTACCATGAAAGATGACAACATGAATAAACAAGAAAGACAACAACACGAATACACAAGAAAACATGTCAAGCATACCAGTGAATACACCAACAAAACAAAATATTCTTCGTTTCATAACTTATATTTTTCCATTAATAAATTTTCGTTTGCATAATATTCAATAATTTTCAAAATCACTCATTGAATACATGTGACTTTACACAGCAGTGACAGTCTTTTATTTATTTTTTTCAATGATATAGACAAGTCACAAGGAAAGCACATATATGACCACATTGAGTCTTTTATTTTCATAGTACACCATATTTTAATAGCACAAAAAGTAGAAAAAGGTAGTGGGAAAAGCGGAAAAGGGGTATTTGCATATTATAGTACATATTTACACTTATATATCTAGGGGTGCTGTGGAATAATTATCTGCTTGTACTTTTCTTTTAATGTAGAAGTATGATAAAGCCTCTCTGTGTTGATGATATGTGTACACAGAGGAAGCCTGTGTCTTAAACCCTATATTTGTCCCTCCCGTCGCTGTCTTTGTGTCAAGTACGTCTAGAAAGACTCCTCTGTCTAGGTGGGTGTTGTGCGGTTTTGTCAGCCCTTTCGTGCTGGTCTTGGTATAGTCTCCAAAGCAGTGATAGGTCTTGCTGCATAAGGAGACCATCCCCGTTCCCTCATACTCTAACTTAAATAAACCGGAGGTTCTTTTATCGAAGACTCGCTTTGCCTTACACGCGTCACAGACTGGTACAACTCCCCTACTCCTAATAAAATCCCGTTGATGGCTAGCACAGACCTCAGCAAGGAACCAGGAGCTATAGACTCTATAAAATTCTTCCTGAAGCTCTGGTCTGACGGCCTGTGCTAGGCTCGGTGTGCTAAGAGCTAAGTATAAACTATCTGTGTCCATCTCACACAATTGAAAATCCTCCCTAGCTATAAACTTAACTAAAAAGTCGTAATAAAATTCTAGCATACGCAGCTTTGCGTACTGGTACACAAAGAAGCCTAGATAGATAGATGGGTAGATCCCATAAGGTGGTCTTTTTCAGAGACCCTACCTCAAACACATCATCTGACAACATGGTCATTTTCTTAAACAGAGGTTGATTCACCAACTTTGACGTGCCAACCCCGCGACAATATGAAACATTGGTATGCTTGGCCTTGTTGGTTAACGTTTTGCCATAGGCTGCGTTTCCAATAGTTTAATTGTCTCGGCCTTAATAGTAAAGGCCGGATAAAGGTCACCCTCATGTCTGACACCAGACACCTCTTTACCAAACCTTTCAAAACACTTCTCAGGTTTGTACTAAATGATCTGGTATATTTTGGTGACCTCTAAACCATGTGTCAGATACCATTTTAACAATGGTGTGGTCAATAGGATCTTTTCCCCCACATAGCTACCTATCAGAGTCCGACATGAGCCGTTCAACAGCTTATGGGTCTCGGCATACTGCCTCATGAGCTCGCCAATGTCGGCTCTAGACACATCAATGTTTTTAAAGATGGGCGTCATCTCTGAAAATAGTTCTTTATACTTGTCTGGTGCGTGGATGTCACACTCTATTAACCCAAACAAAGTCTCATTTTAACAGCCTTTATGGTCTTTTCGTGGTCAATGGCCTCGTAACGGTGCCAGGGGGCGATATATGGGAATGTAGTTTTCACAAAACTCTTAATGGCGCTATTAGTCTTTTTAAGACTCTGCCACTCACATTCCCACATCTCCACGACCGTGACGTTAACCTCTTCTTTCAGGTACTTGCGAATTTCACGCGTGTAGGCATACAGTTCAGCCAAGGGTTTCTGACTCACCGGGTTAACATAATGACCACGGGTCAACACACAGTTTTCATGCCCGTGGAATAAGCACCCGTGAAACTGGTAGACGGTTTGATCCTCTTTATCCTATCCATTAACTCTGATGTGTCTTTCTCATAGGGACATCTCCCGCCCATTAAACTGGGATTTTAGTTCTATGCCTAGAGAATGTTCTACCCATGCCAACCACTCTCTGCGCTGGACAATATAAACTCTGGTTTTATGGGGCTTGAACCCATCTTCTGCATTTCGTATCACAGGTAAACCCGTGGGTATGTTCTTTGTCAAAACCCACAGGTATAGAGCGTTAGCATCGTACCCTTTCACACTCTCAACTGGCTTACCCCTTCGAATCCTAGTCTTACCTACCCCATGATAAGTATGATATATGATCGAGGGGCCCCCTACAATATTGTGTCTAATTTTCGTGTGCAGCTCACTCTCCTTATTGGAGCACAGGTTAAAGTAGTTGTTCTTGGGTATGGTTTTAAACAAATACCTTAGGGTAACCCCGGGGACAGAAATGACATCCTTGAAAATATCTACACCTAACCCTTAGTAAAATTCAACTTGTTTATCTAATGCCTCAATAAAAGGCTTCACATCCTTATTGTTGTACCAACGCAAAAAGTCTGCCAGTGTGGACATATGGTTCTCGCTCCATACTCGTTGCCATTCCTCGTATTCGGCAACTGAAATATTGGTGTTTTTCAGCTGTGAATGAAATGCCTCGCGTGGAGACAAGCGAGTCTCAGCTAGTCTAGCCAAGGAGGTGATGTATTCATAACAAAACACACCCTTCGTCTCTTTGATGTCATAGGCCGCTATATATTTGGAATAACTAAATCCCGGGGCTAAGTAGTTTACAATGTCTAGAAATCTAAGGTTGTTGGAGGATATGGCCATTAAATTATTATTCCTTTTCACTACTTAGTTAAAAGGGTCATCAGTGGCAGAGATGAAGGACTCTATCAGATAATGCTTCACTAAGTTCATGTCATAACGACCTGAGTTGAACCCCAGCACTGGCATATCGCAAAGGTACTCGACTAGCCTAGAAACTAGCTTGTGCTCATTTATAGCCTCTAAGGCTGTATACATACAGTCATGCTCTTTCCGTAATTCGGTATACGCTGCATCAGCGATTTGAGTCAGATAGTCAACCATCTGCCTCACCAAGTCCTAAGGATCACCCGCTGTGATGTGGCAGACGGGGTCCGTGAAACCAGGAACATTAGAGGCTATCGACCAGCTAAGGGTAACATGCTTTCCTAAAAATTTGGTGGACTTGGTTTCTCCTGGTAAATTACTGTTCACAAAATACGCCTCAAAGTCATAGGCCGCTCTATAGGGGTAGATATAAACAGTATCTACCGTGACCCCCAATGAGCTGATGGCTTCCCACAAAGTCTCTGTCACGGAGTACACACCTCCTTTATAACTGTTAACATTTATTCCCCCAGTACAAGTCTGGGTATGTCTATCCAGCTCCCAGAATGTATTCCACAATTTTCTACACTCGCTACACCCGAATGACTTGGCTACTCTATCAAGATTATTAATGTACATGAAATGATTCTTGTACAGTAATACCCGCATAAGCTTAGGATGTTTCCCACTACTACGAAGTTTAGGGACCAAGGCCTGGGTCTCATTGAACTCAAAAATATCTACATTTACCCCAAAACAGTTTTCTATTGCGGCATGTCAATAAGTCTAACCCCAGGGAAACTATCTAACGTCTCTAACTTTTGGTATTTCTGCCACTGGTTAGCTAAACGATCTGTCGGTTTCCTAAGATCTTTCACGAGTTTCCGTTGAATACCGCCAGACATCGAAAAAAGCATAACATTTCAGTGTATTGGGTTGAACTAGAGTCACACTGTAAAATATTGATACCTTGATTATGTCATATATAAACAGGTAAATCCTCTAGACAACACCCTATTGGGTGCTCATTTATGTGATAAATATAAAAGCTTGTCGCGGGGATTGTCTCTACCGTGTACTTAGTGTCAGGTCTGTTGTGTAGGGCGTAGTTAAACATGTCACTGTCCTGAACTATATCTACAAAATCGTCAAAGTCTTTTTCGTGGTTACCTAGGTGGGGGACGTCGAGCTGGCATGCATTGTTCAATGATGAATGGTAAATCCTAAGTTCTCTTGTCTCATTATGACGTAAGATCATGTGATGAGAATAATTTAGCTTAAACCTGCATGTCTGTCTAGTAAATATTGGTCTTAAAGTCTCGGTCCAGTCAATTGGTTGTGTTGAGTCTGGTCGATGAAAAAAATTGTAGGTTGATACATATTTGTGGATGTTGTGATGTGTCCTAAGATAGGGCCAGACGTCTCTATATTTCTGCTGGACGTCAGGTCGCGGATGATGTCTACAGACTTTATTTCCTCATCTACTTCAGCTATCTCTACGACGGCTTCCTCTATTTCCACGTGATCAAGTTTCTGCTTTATAGTTGTTTGTGTGTACTGGTGTTTTTCTTTTACGCGCTGTGGTGTTTGACGCTGTAGTGGTTGATGGTGTAGTACTAGATGGTGTAGTAGCTGGTGTTGATGTCTGTTGATGTGTTTTCATGTGTGTTTTTAACGTGTCCTCAATATTGTATAAGTTGCCACAAATGTGTCATGAGTGCATTGTGGTAGTGTTTACTGTCTTAATGTGGCGTGTCAGATTGCGGATTTCTGTAAAGGTCTTAGCACAGATAGGACAGAGAAAGACAGATTTCTGAATAGAGGCCATAGTAGAGCAAGTAGTAGTAATTGATGATAGTGCAGCTGAGATAATAAAATTGATAATATATGGTGATAGCGCGCTTCCGGTCGTCTTCAGTATTGTCGGGTTTTTGGTAGTATACACAATAGTAGTATTTCCACCACTATTTACCGCGTATTAGATAATGTTGTGTGTTGCTCCAATGGTTATAGTGGTTCAGGCTTCTTTTACATGTATATGTGGGACGTCAATCAGCTGTGTAGAAAAGATATTTAACAAACAGGTTACACCCATTATTTTTATTATATGATTATATAAAATTACTTCACTAAGATATACCAAAAATTTGGAATGTTACATGACGTGTAGTCCTATTAATGAAGGGGTATTTCGTACTTTTTACTGCTAGAGTCTTTATATATTAACATATGACTTCGATGTAGTGGCACCAGATTTCTAACTTAGTTAAAACAGCCCATACTACTCATGCTCCATAACACTATTTTATATTATAGATCATTTATATAATATAATATGACGTCAGTGGCGGCACCGGAGTTCTTAGTTAGTTAGCGCCTGCTGTACTACGTATGATCCATAACACAGAGCACTGGGAAAAAGACACCATACACAGCTCCTTTGGTTGACTTTTCGTTTAAGTAGTTCTCAGTTGACCACCTCTTTTGTCTGTTGTAGACCGTGTGAATCTGATACCTTGTGTGTGGTAGCCCTTTCGGGGTGGGTCAGGTGTAAATGAATGAATTGTTAATTTATGTAAAAGAACGAAAAACTAGTTTTAGTAACCAGAGATAAAACACATAGAATGTACTACCAGCATCTAGCAAAGATCACATGGAATCCCACCCACCACACTCTCTCTCTCCTTCGCTTTCTCTCTCACTCTCTCTCTCTCTCGCTCTCTCTCTCACTCTCTCTCGTTCTGTCTGTCTGCCTCTCTTCCTCGACATCTCTCTGTCTCTCTAACTCGCTCTCTTCCTCTACCTGTCTGTCTGTCTTTCTCCCTCTCCCACACACACACACACACACACACACACACACACACACACACACACCATCACACCCCCACAAAAGAGGCTGATGGTTTTCATGTCTCCGCTTGACACCAGAGGTAGACGCCAATATGGTGATGAGACGATGATGATGATGATGATGATGATGATGATGATGATGATGATGATGATGATGATGATGATGATGATGATGATGATGATGATACAGTGTTAGATGTACCTTATGCTCCGTCCTTTCCTTAGGTTTTTTTCTGGGGATTTCTTCGGCTCTGTCGCTTCCACTTTCCCTCAGCTTTAGCACTTTCAATCTGTAATAACAGACACAAGAGACACGTGAGCTTACAAGGGTGACCGCTTACATTACAAATACTATAAATGACAGAGCTATTAGACACAAAACCACACAGCGGCAGTCGAGTTGGCGGCAGAGCGCCTGACACGAGTGTGATGCAAAGGCTGTAAAGGCATTGACCATCCTTACCGAGAATTTACAACCACAAAAAGAATGATGGGGTTGACTGCAATGCCCTGTAAATATATGACCGCTTTACCGTCGTTTACCTGCTATGGATGACTGCGACGTCGTATATTAGATAGACGAGTCATGAACGCTCACCCTTACCGCTATGATACAGGCTGTTGATATTGATAGCACAAGATGATGATGATTACTGAGGTAATGTATTCCACAACGACACCGATTTGATAGGAGGGCGTCTGACACGCCTGGTGTGTTGGGGTTGAATGCGAGGCCTTGTAAATCCATTGCTGACCGCTTACATTACAAAGACATCACAATACATGACAGAGCTATTAGACACAAAACCACACAGCGGCAGCCGAGTTGGCCGCAGAGTGCCTGACACTAGTGTGATGCCCTGTAAATGCATTGACCAACCTTACCGAGAATTTACAGCCAAAAAAAAAAAAAAGAATCATGGGGTTGACTGCGATGCCCTGTAAATACATGACCGCTTTACCGTCGTTTACCTGCTATGGATGACTGCGACGTCGTGTATTAGATAGATGAGTCATGAACGCCCACGATTACCGCTATGATACAGGCTGTTGATATTGATAGCACAAGATGATGATGATTACTGAGGTAATGTATTCCACAACGTCACCGATTTGATAGGAGGGCGTCTGATACGCCTGCTGTGTTGGAGTTGAATGCGAGGCCTTGTAAATCCATTGTCACTTTACCAGCCTTTTAAATGTTGTGGATGACTGCGCTGTCCTGAATTAGATGGACGAGCTATGACCGCTAACGCTTACCGATATGACACATGATAATATTGTGACAGCCACCGCGAAAGATGTTGTTGATACGTCTTAATAATTATGATACTTACTTCTTTTTACTATCTCGCTGGCGGGGTATGCGTGGGTTGAATATCTTCTCTCTCTCTCTCTCTCTCTCTCTCTCTCTCTCTCTCTCTCTCTCTCTCTCTCTCTCTCTCTCTCGGCGGGCCGTGAGTTCTTTTCTGTCTCTCCAGAGGGTTGTAAACGGCTCGAGGATGTTTCTCTTCAGTGGTCAATAATAGAATGAGACTTAGCCATGGCAAATGGCTGTTTTATAGCACCAAGTCACGTAGTATGGCAATCGCCATAAAACAGTTTACACTGGTTTAAACCGGTTTAAGCTGGTTTATAGCTACATTGACAACTGCTGACATGGCAATTTTACTACGAATAAACGCTGTAGAATGCAGCCATAACATGTTTAGACATGTTTTCAGCACTGACTCATCGGTTGACAGGCCACGCCAGCTAAGATGTCAAGGTCGGGCATAGCGGTTCTATCATTACTGAGGAGTGTGCGAAGTCCACCGACAGAGAGAGAGAGAGAGAGAGAGAGAGAGAGAGAGAGAGAGAGAGAGAGAGAGAGAGAGAGAAGAAAGAGAGAGAGAGGTAAAGAAATAAATAAAGAAAATAATCATATAAAGATTATGAATAAAGAAAATAATGAAATACACAGGTCCGCTTGGTATTTTGTAAGACTCCCTGATAGAAAGTAGACTTTTTCATCACTCGACAGTAATTCAGATGTTTGAACTTTGACCTTTACCTGTTGTATTTGTTACAATGAAGGGGAGATAATTATGTTTATTAGGGAACGTTATTTGTGGGGGTTATATTACATATTTTCATGATTATCTTGGTAAGTTATCGTTGTTATTAATTGAGGATTAGAGTTTTATATTGACATTACAAGTCTCCACTATACATACAAGAAATTTAGCCGCTTAATTATGTTTTTATGGTTAAGTTTTTAATTATATTCTATGGATGTCTAGTATATTTTTATACCAGATTTTCACCAA
This sequence comes from Cepaea hortensis, assembly GCA_963921405.1. NCBI lineage: Eukaryota > Metazoa > Mollusca > Gastropoda > Stylommatophora > Helicidae > Cepaea > Cepaea hortensis. The sequence goes on along the minus strand of OY992887.1, from coordinate 42,087,088 downwards.
GCGCTTAATGTTGATACATGGGTCGGGATTTCTACCGAATTAACTAGCATACTGAGCCGTGCAAAAGTTTATTCATGCGGTCATAACTTGACGTACTCGAGTTATCTCGAGAGATGGAATAAATCATTTTCTGTCATATTGAGTCTCCTCATCGAGAGGGTTCGATATCAATATGACTGGGGTTCGATCACACCACACACACTGTGCTGGGTCGCCTCAGTTCTGTTCACGTCGGATCGGTTCGGTTCGCGCCGACGTCCGGTTCGCGTGACGACGTCCGGTTCGTGTCGCCGCCACCGCCACCGCCGCCCCGCCCGCTGCCGCACCGCCGCGTCACCCGCCCGCTGGTGACTTGATGTAGTCATCACGACAAC